>CM021100.1:640690494-640715271 GCA_007115665.2 Sequoiadendron giganteum
TCAATCATCAACCCTCAACCCCTATACCCTCTTAATCCATCAACCCTCAACCCTCAACCCTCAACCCTCAACCCTCAACCCTTAAACCCTAATCCATCAACACCTATACCCTCGTAATCTCTCAACCCTCAACCCTCAACCCTCAACCCATAAACCCTAATCCCTCAACCCCTATACCCTCTTAATCCATCAACCCTCAACCCTTAAACCCTAATCCCTCAACCCATATACCCTCTTAATCCCTCAACCCTCAACCCTTAAACCCTAATCCATCAATCCCTATACCCTCTTAATCCCTCAACCCTCAATCCTCAACCCTTAAACCCTAATCCCTCAACTCATATATCCTCTTAATCCCTCAACCCTTAAACCCTATTCCCTCTACCCTAATCCCCTAACCATATACCCTCAATCCTCTACCCTCAACCTTAAAACCTCAACCATAAAATCCTCAACCCTCTTCCCTCTACCCTATAAACCCTTAAACAATCAACCCTAAACCCTAAACCCTCAACCCTTAAATCCTATACCCTTAAATCCTATCCCCTTAAACCCTCTACCGTCTACCCTCAACCCTGATCCCCCAACCCTTAAACCATTAAACCTACTTAATAAACTCTCTACCCTAATCCCTCAACCCTCTTGAACCTTAATCCCTCAACCCTTAAACCATATTCCTTCAACCCCTATACCCTCTACCGTATACATTGAACCATCAACTCTAATCCCCTAACCCTATACCCCCAATCCTCTATCCTCAACCTTAAACCCTTAACCCTTAAACCCTTAAACCCTCTACCCTCTACCCTATAAACCCTTAAACACTCAACCCTTAAACCTTCTATCCTCTACCATCAATCCTCTAACCTCTACCCTCAACCCTAATCCCCCAACCCTTAAACAGTTAAACCCACTTAGTAAACTCTCCACCCTGATCCCTCAACCCTTATACCCTCTAACCTATACATTGGATCCTCAATCCTAATCCCCCAACCCTATACCCTCAATCCTCTACCCTCAAACCTAAACCCTCAACCCTTAAATCCTCAACCCTCAACCATGTACCCTATAAACCCTTAAACAATCAACCCTAAACCCTAAACCCTAAACCCTCAACCCTCAACCCTCAACCCTCAACCCTCAACCCTTAAACCCTCTACCCTCTACCCTCTAACCTCTACCCTCAATCGTCCACCCTCAACCCTCAAATATTAAACCCTCTACCATCTACCCTCTACCCTGTACATTAAACACCCAACCCTCAATTCTCAACCCTCAACCCTTAATCCCTCAATACTCAACCCTCAAACCCTAAACCCTCAACCCCGATAACCTCTACCCTATACATTGGACTCTCAACACCAATCCTTAAACCATATGTACCCTCAACCCTAATCCCTCAACCCTATACCCTCAACCCAATACCCTAATCCCTCAACCCTACATGTCGTCAAACTTATACCCTCTATTCTCAACTCTCTACCCTATACATTGGATACTCAACCCTCATATATTTATGTCCCTCTCTCCTCTTCTCTCCTTCTCTCTATCCATCCATCCCTCCCTCTCTACTATAACCCATCAACCCTAAACCCTTAAACACTCAACCCTAAACCGTCAACCCTCAACCCTTAAACCTGAAATGCGTAAACCCTCTACCCTCTACCCTCAACCCTCAACCCAATACCCTCTACCATAAAACCTAATACCTCAACCCTTACACCCTCAAATCCAAGAAAACTTTCTATCCTATCCCCAAACCTCAACTTTAAACTCCTACCCTCTCTCAATTCTCAACCTCAACCTCAACCCTTAAACCCTAATCCTTCAAACCATATAACATCTACCCTATACATTTGACCCTCAACCCTAATCCCTCGACCCTATATACCATATACCCTCAATCCTCTACCCTCAACCTTAAACCCTCAACCCTCAACCCTTAAACCCTAAAACCTTAAACCCTCTACCCTATACATTAAACCCTCAACCCTCAACCCTTAATCCCTCAATCCTCAATCCTTAACCCCTAAACCCTCAACCCATATACCCTCTACCCTTTACATTGGACCCTCAACCTAATCCTTCAACCATATACCCTCAAACCTATACCCTAAACTCTCTACCCTCAACCCTGAACCCTTCAACCATAAACCCTTAAACCTTCTACCCTATACCCTCAACCCAATACCCTCTACCATCGACCCTAATCCCTCAACCCTATACCATCAAACCCTATCACTTTCTCTCTATCTATAAATCTCACCTCTCCCTCCCTCCCTCTCTCCTACCCTCTCTAATTTTCTCTATCTACCCTCGCCCTCTTTTTACATACCTCTCATTCAATCAATCCCCACCACCCTCTCTCACTCTCTCTATCCATCTCTCTATGTCCCTCCCACTCTCTCCCACTCCCTCCCTCTCATGTATCTCCCTCCCACTCCCTCTCTCTCTTAGGTCTATCCTTTTGGAAACCTACCTAGGTAACTCTCTCTCTCTGCCCTCTCTCTATCTATCCCTCCCACCGTACCTAGATAAGTCCCTCTCCACCCCCTTTTTCTCTACCTCTATCAGGTCACTCCCTCCCACACCCTCTCCCTCTCTTAGGTCTCTCACTCACACTCTTTCTCTCTCCCACTCCCTCTCTCTCCCACTCCCTCTCACTACCTATCTCTCAAGTCTCTCCCTCTCACCCCCCTCACAATCTCAAGTCTCTCCCTTTAGCACCCTACCCACATAACTCTCTCTTTCTCTTTGTCTCTCTCCCTCTCTCTTAATTATCTCTCTCCCACCCACCCCAAACTCTCTCCCTCCCTCCCTCTATCCCTCCCACCCTACCTAGCTAAGTCCCTCTAACTCCAACCCCTTCTCTCCCACTCCATCTCTCTTAAACTCTCACTTCCACCCCCTCTCCCTCTCTCCAGACTCGCTCTCTCTCTCTCTCTCTCTTAAAATTCTCCCTCCCTCTAAAGACATGCATAAATACATACATACAAGCATAATACATATGTACATACAATCCCACATCCATACAAGCATACATACATACATGTGTAGATACAATCTTACATACAATATACATGCATTGCTACATACAGGCATACATACATACATACAAGCATGCATACATGCATATATACATGGCATACATGTACATACAAACATACAAATATATCAACATACATTCAATAGAGTGTAATTTAACATAAAGGAAGACATAACGTGAGCACGATATAATGCGCTTGTGTTATGTCTTGGTTGACATGTTTCCCGCAAAAGCAAAAAACCATGTCAAAGCCGAGATATAGTGCAAGTATGTTATAACGCGCTCGTGTTATAACGCACTCGCCTTATATCTTTCTTTGGGAATCCCCAAGCCTTAGGATTGGTATTTTCCTTGGAATACCAACCTAAAGGCTTGGAGGGCATTCCCAACGACCAAAGATGTGTTTTTGCAAATTCTACAATTTTTCACATAATCGAGTTCATGCTCACCGTCAAGATTGCACGTGGTTCAATATAAAAAAAATCAAAAATCTGGGTAATGTTACGTTCTCTCATAGGTATCCAACAATGTAATTTTTTTCACTTTCTAACAATGTTAAGCCTTACATCCATATTTTCTTTTGTTAGTATGTCTCTTTTTTGACAAAAAAGTAGTGTTTGGTGTTTTTTTCATTATAAATTAACCGCTCATCAAAATTTCAAATAAATTACATTTTTAGAAACTAGACTCCATTCTACAAATTTTTTTTTTTTTTAAAAAAATTCAATTATTTTCCAAAATTTCTAGGTGTAGCACAACCAAAATTATATTTTTCAAGAAGTGTCCACTTAAAAAATTAGTAAAAAAACAAATCTTCATTAAAAAATTACCAAAAAAATCGTGCATGAACTACATACTGTTAGCTAACTTCTAACCATAGCGATTTTTTAAAAACTACAAAAAAGTATACCATGCCAGGGTCATACAAGAGTTGCTATGTTATGTTTTTCTGACAAAAACAACGCCAATTTGTGTACGTCCCTCGTTTGAACACCTTAATATCAAACATTTTAAAAATAAATTAGTAGTTTAGAAAGTAGACTCGGAGTAGTTCGATCCTTGTTTTTGTTCCATCTCAAAATTTTGAGTGTAACTATCCTCAATTTCACGTCCAAGGTCAATATTTCCTGATTTCAGAAAAAAAACGTGTCCACTTAAGTCCCTTTTTTGGGAACCATCTTTGTGCACTTACCCTAAGAAAGTCCTAATATAACTTTATTCCTCTTGATTAATTAAATAACACCAATTATTTAATTATGTCACTAATTCAGTTTATTCCCATAAGTCGATTGAATTATTAAAACATAATAATTTATTTATGTCACTTTCCCTCCAAATTTGAATAATCGAATAAAACTATTCAAAACATAATCAAAAATCAAATCAAACTAATGTAAATTTGTTTGGAAAAGTCCAACTTGATTTTCACGTTCAACTCCAAAAGAATTAATTAATTAAATTAATTAATTATTCTCAACCACTTTCTTGATTGAGAAAATTATGAATCAATGATTGCTCAATCTATTTGTTGATTGATCAGTCTATTTCTTGACTGATCAATCTATTTCCTAAAGTTGACCAATCTATATTCCTAACTGATCAATCTATTCCTAAATCACACTAATTACGTAATAAATTTGCACAGATTATGCCCATCTAAATCCTCTCAACATCTTTCAACCGTCGATCAAGATATTATACTATGCAATCCTGATCATCCATTTCAAATCATAATTTCTATATAAAAACTCTCTTTCCTCGCAAAAAAGGATCGAAGAATCAACATACCTCATGCAAAAAAGTAATGCCAAATCGACATTGACAAAGATTCAACCAACATCTTCGATCAAAGAAACACACACTCTTCAAAGCTCACACGCAACAATGGGGGTTTCACATTGATACGAGCAACCACATCTTCACAAATACACTCTGACATTGGATGGTAACCTTTCCTTTGTTTTTGAATTTATTTGGATATCGTAGGATTTCATTGTTTGTTTTCAATAACTTAGAATGCTTCATTTCATGAGTGAAGGAATGAATCTTGATTGTAATTTTTGATTTAAATTAGTTTCTTTTCAATGCAATTATCTTGTTTACACTCTCAAATTTTCCCCCTCACACATTCTGGCACACTTGGTGGGACCATAGTCCTTAACACTAACTGTTTTCCCAGCGAAAATTCAAGTTGCAGGTCCTAAAGGCACTCTGGAAAAATCCTCACTCACAGTTCCAAAAGATTTTCATGGTTCAAGCGCTTTTGACCTTGTTTCTAGCGCTTTTGACCCTATTTCTAGCACATTTGACCTTGTTTCGAACACATTTTACCATGTTTCTAGTGGTTTTGGTTGTTTCTCAGGTTTTTTACTATTTCTAGCACAAAATCAAAATTAGATCCATAAACAATATCAACCTTTAAATCAAGAAATTCCATCTCCACCACAACCAACCTTACAATCGAACCATACTGTTAAATGTGAGTACACTCCTTTAGGGGAGCCAATTGAGGGTCTGTTAAAAAAATTAGTCGATGCCACACTTATCACACTTCCAAAACTTCCATGAAGGGGTGAACCTAGCATCAAATTCCCATGGTACTATGACAAGATCTATTGTAAATACCATGGAGTAAAAGGTAATGATGCATCAAGATGTGTTACACTCAAAAATATCATCCAAGACCTTATTAATCAAGGAGAAATAGTTATTGAAGATGACAATCAAGGTTCAAACACTAATGAAAAAAATGATAATATCTCAACCCCAAAAGTTGAATAAAATGATCAAGAGCTATCTATCAGTGATCACATTGACAATATCTCTACATCATGTAATGAGCAAGAGGACATACATCATGAATTTAATCCCAAGCATGATCAAAATCAATCAACCTAGTCTAGCAATGATTCAGTCCAAGATATATTGACATCATCCAACCTCATGGCAATACATATTAGTAATCAAGAGATCCTTAATCCAACATGTATGCTCAATGTAGAAAATCTAAGCCAAGAGCTATCACCCATATGTCCACATTTTGAGGAAATCCAAGGATCCTTCATGAGAAATACCTTCTTTAAAATCGATCCATGTCAAGAGCACGAACCAAATCATATCAAAGATAATACCATACAAAGTCAAGATAAAGAATCCCTATCATCAAAATACTACAATGACTTGGCAGATATCTTCCAAGACATCCAAGATTTTCCAAAATAAGAACAAATCTATACACCAAGCACACATGCATCTGCCCATTAGATGCTTACTCCCAATAGACATGTAGAGGATCTTCATCCAAAACAAGAGTCTCATACTCTTGATATCATTACCAAGGAAAAAGAGTCACCTACTCTTAACATATGTACACATGATAAAAGCATGGAAAAATCTATAGAAATATCAAAAATTGATCAAGAAGAAGCATTAAAATCAGAAACATCCTCCAGGTTGATTGAAGACATCAAGTATGAAAATATGGAGCATTGTATCTTAAAATCAGCAAAGGTAACTAATAATCCTGAGCAACATAGCATTGGGTATGCAACATTCAAAGGAGCACCAATATATTTTGAAGGGCCATAAAAATCTAATATTTCACAAGATCAAGTTGAATATATCAATCAAGAAGTTATCTCACATATGGAGGATTCTACCAGTGAAGAATATATCACCTTTAAAAATCCACAATAGAGCAGAGAAGGATTAGTACCTTGTTTCCAAGGAAAATTATACCTTATTACAAATAAAAAATTTCAACAAATGAACGATCAAGGTAGATGATTAGGCCAACATGAATAGAGCATCCTAGAACCAGTGCAGAATATTGGCACTCCTAAGCATCAAGGTCTTGGTTATTCAACAATTAAGGGATCTAAACATATTAGTGATACCTCTATAATACTAGGGGTAAATTTATCTAATATAACCATCAACATAGAGAGCATGAAGAGTCCTTATGATGAAACCACTACCAACGCTATGAATAGCCATGTCATGAATCACCATCCACACATATTTCAACCCTCTGATTGGGACCAACAACAAGAGAAAAAGTTATACCCAAGAACGAAACAAGTCATTTAAGCAAAATAATCATTAAAACAAAATGGAAAAGAAAATTTTAAACAGATACAAAAGAAAAAGAAATAAAATAATCCCTATCAAACTCCATTAGTCAACGAAACTATGGGGAAAAATCAAAAAGGGAAATTCATCCATTGAAAAAGTCCAACAATACAAAAGAAAGCTTAAAGAGTGACCTACAAGGTATATCAAGATGTTAGTCCCAATCGAATCTCCATATCCACCCATCATTTCTCATCACCCCAAGTTTGGAGAGTCAAGGATTCAAAACTATCAACCAATCCATCTGAATCTCATATCCCTCATTGTGTTTTGTCATCCATAATATCCAAATCTCACATTGACAAGGTATTAGTAGCAACTCTTTATCATAAGGACTCTAAGGGCACTCTATCACAATGTACGTATCAAGGTAAGGTTAACCCTGGTATCAACAAGGAAGATAATAATTATCAAGGGTTAGATTCAAGCGCCTGTATCCTAGAAAAACAACTCCTTAAAGTGGGATATCATTGGCATGTCATGGAAGCAACAACACCCATATTAGCACTAACAGTATTTACATTAGCACCACCAGGTGGTTCAACATGAGAAATAAAATATCACCATGATGAGAACCTGGTAAATAGGCGTCTTGTGTGGCATCAGAAAAATCAAGAAAAAAAGTCAAGAAAATAGTTAAGAGAAAAATTGACCTCCAATTAAAACCACTATGGTGGCGCTTTGGACAAGTACCATGATGAAAAAATATCAAAAATGTGTCATGTGTAAGAATCAAGCATGTACGTGTGCCATTTCAGATGGAAGCATCTCAGCATATCCATAATAAATCCAATCCATTTTTATCCAAATCCAACTTATCTTGAATTTGATAAATGTTTGGTATACACTTTACACTTACTTATGGAAAACATCTTGACATGGGTCACTATCATTGATCCTATCCTACCCAACATTATTTGAGCCATAAGGCATTATCCAAAAGGGGCATACTCTATCGAAACATGTTATCCTATCAAAAGATAACCCATTACCTACATTGCTAGACACTGGGGGGCAAGGACTTACATCTTGCTTCAAAATAAATCTTGTTCTATGTCTTCTAGCTCACATTGTGATCCAGGAATTGTACCAACAACAAGGTGCACCACGAATGCACGATCAGGGTAACCTTTGAAATAGTTCATCCCAACAACAAGGTATACCACCAATGCACTATCAGGGTAACCTTCGAAACAATTCATCCCAACAACAAGGTATACCACCAACACACTACCCGAGTAACCTTCAAAATAGTTCATCTCAAAAACCAAGTGTACCACCATTGTACTATGAAGGTAACCTTCAAAGATACCAACAAAATGGATTATTCCTTCGCAACAAATTCTAAGATATCAACATTTGCTTGAGCCTCATGGTTATTTCAAGTAAATTTCCCATAACATATCCTCTAGAAAAACAAAGTGAAATATCAATCCAAGTTTTCAATATCTTATACCCTAGGCAAAAGGGTAAAAAAAAAAAATCAAAAAGATAAAAAAGCAAAAAAAAACTCAAAAAGGAAGAAAAACAATAAAGGGGAATAAAACATTCTTTAAGTGAAAACTACTTCATGCTGCTTCTAGAATAGGTACCATAGTGAAAACATGGAAAATAGGCACTATGTTTGAATAGGACTTGCATCGTTATCTATCGGTACTATCCACATCACCCACCAGGCGGGTGCATGGAAATGGGTAGCCATTTCATGGCCACATTCAAAAAAAAGTTTTGAAAAGTCATAACACCCTCGCGTTATGGCTCGGTGTGCTGAGCCTAAGGCTTGGCAACAACAAGCCAATAACGCGAATGTGTTATTGCTTGCTAAAAGCAAAAAAAAAAGTGAAATGTTGTCATTTTCATTTCGACATTTTTTTCTTCTCTACGTGGCCAAAACCCCCATTTTTCACATTCACATTCTAAGAGGAGCCATTCAACAAAATTCTTCACCAAAAATTTATATTTCTTCATAACGATGGCACCACGATGACAAGAAGGTGTGAGAGGTAAGGATTGTTTGCTTTTTGTTTTGAATTAGTTAGTTTTAGGTTGAATTTGATATATATTTGTTTGAATTTTTAGGAGATGCAAATCAACTTGCAAACCCTCAAGTTCCTCAATAGGAAGAGCAACCAAATCCTCAAGAATAAAATCCTCAAGATCAAAATCAATCACAACAACAACCTCCTCCACCAATCACTAAACCCCCTCCTATCACTCAACAAAATTTAATTTGTGAAATTGAGAACAACAAAAAAAAAATTGAGGATTTAATCAGTAGGTTGTGTGATCCAAATGGTTCAACCACAGAAATAATGACCCTAGCAAATTCATTCAAAGATATGCTAACAAATGTAGATTCAATTAGCAAACAAATAACTAGATGGCAAGATAGGAGGCAGGCGGCTAGGGATTATTATGCAAATAAACTATCATATAAAGATGTAAAGGATTTAAAAATTACAAAAGGTGATTTGTGCTCACTATTCACTGACCCATGCACAAATCAAAATCTTACCCTCAATGTGAAGAGGTTTCCTATTCATTGATGCCACCAAAAATAGATTAGGGACCAGTTTTATGATAGGTGGTACATGGTATTCGATTACCCACCATGCAACAATTGTGAAGTCCTGCAATATTTCCTTAGGAAACTATACAGTGAGCTCATATTGAAAAAAATCCTAAATTATTTTGATATGAGGGATTTTCAGCGGAGAGGTGGGGGGTCAGCTCAGGATAGACCCAGTGCACAACTGGATCCTACCCGGCAAGGTAGATGATCTCTCGCTAGGCCACCTCGTGAGCACATTGTTATGCCTTCCATCGTGAAGGAAAGTGCTGACGTAGAGACATTGCAGACAATCAACACTTTGACCCAGGCTGCCATCCATCATACTAGCCCTATTCTGCAGCACCATCCAAGGGAGTCTTCGAGTAGTGGCCTTCAAACCCATGTGTGTCAATATTGCGGGCTGACTTGTTCATATCACCCCACCGACACTCAGGACACTGCTACACAGGATCCATCTACAACTATGGAGATGGAGAGGGCAACTGACATATTGCATGAAGCATATGGCATTGATAGTCAGGTAAAATTTAGAATTTTCATTGAATTTAATTTATTAAATTTTGATTTTGAAATGAAATATTAACTAAAAATGTTTTATGATTTTAATAAAATTGTAGGGTCACAATGTTGAGACTAGATACACCCCCCCACCTACTTATTTCTACAGTACACCTATGGTTATGTAACTAGTAAACAATTATAAATTTATTACATGTTAATAGCATTGTTTTACAAATGGTATTTTAATATGCGATTTTGGATGTTGAATAGGCTAATATTGGAGGTTTTGAGGGAACACTTCCTAGTGGCAGTGGATTTACTCAAACCTACATAGAGGTAATAGAATAAATAGTTTAACTAAGGAATTGTACTTAATAGATTTGTGTAGTTTATATGCACATCGTTGATTACATTGAATAATTTGTTTTTTAATTTTCAAATGTTGCAAGATGAAACACCTCTGAATGTGACGAGGGAAATGGAGATTGCTGTGTCATCTGCTCTACAATCCTTGATGGCTCTGACAGGGGAGGTATGAGGAAAATTAGTAAATTTACATTTACATTCGTTGTTATAGATGTTAGTTAGTGAAAAATCAAACCATTATTGATTCACGTAATTTGATTTCTATTTGTATGGTTTATACAGGGCTTGAGCATGCCTAAGAATGGGCGTGAGAATATTTCCCTCATGGAGAGAGATCATGAGATGGCGGTAAGTGATTATTTTGTCAAATATATCATTTTTTATAATGTAATTTCTATATATTCATGTCTTTACTTTTTATTAATAGTTAAAACTTCACCATAAACTAAACCCTAGGAGGAGTAGTAGCAGCACTCCTTGAGCACAAAAAAAATGAGTGACAGACCTATCACCATCCGATCGAAAAGGAAAGGGAAATAATTTAATTCCAAAGCATGGAGAGTAATGACTTTTGATTCCAGAGCCCTTTGTTGTATGCCTACATGGAAATTTTGTACATATTTTTTATTGGACATATTTGACATTGTATGCCTAATGGAATTCTCATAAGCCTATATGGCTATTTTGTACATATATTTCATACTTATATCGACATATATTGATGTATGCCTACATGGCTATTTAGTTAATACAAATATCTTTTATTGATGGTGTCCATATTTGCATTCTAAATTGATTTAATAGATATGATTTATGTGTATTCAAGTGTATACTTTACAACTAATGTGTATACTTTGTGACTTACGTGTGTTCCAATTTATACTTTGTGGCTTACGTGTTTTCATGCGTATAAATTGTATTCATGCATAAAATTTGTATTAAATTGTGTATACTATGTATTCGTGTGTATACTTCCTTAGGCTTACATATTTTTGAGTACTTGTGCTTCCCTTATTCACATGTACACGGTTGACTTATTCACGTGTATAATTATTAATTGGCTATCCCTAGCATTGATCATTGTTGTCCTTCATGGTTTGTCTTGAATATTAATTGATTGATGCTAAACAACTTTATCTAAAAGAAAAGAAAAACATTTTCAATTGGTATTCCATGAAATGATTCATAAAAATATTCCAATATGTTCTTGATGCATCACCATATAAACACGTTGAAAGATTTATATGTCAAATTTTTGCAATATTATTTCTTGTATACGAAATGTACTCGGGAGAAAACAACTTATAATTTATAATACAAATAAGAAATGGACTCAACGTTGTCCTAGACCCTTGAATAGGTCTATTTAACAAAGCAACACACTCTCAACCACTCTTCCAATTACAAAGCACCATTGGTGATGCATAGTGGCTCAACCAAGTTGTGATTTGACACAACTTCTCTCAAATATGCCCATTAAGACTCCAACATTCACTTGACTCAACAAGGTAACTCAACTACCCAACCATGGAATCTATCAAACCAGACATGACCAAAAATTGGAGCAGACTTAGAAACCTCCCAAAATGACCAACCCAACTCAACACAACTCACCTTATGCTTGGGGACCACCTCTGACCTATCGCTTCCAAACTAGGCATCCTATTCCTTGTAGCCTAACCAACTAGGACAACCAAAACAAGAACCAATAAAAATGAATTAACCAACCCAAAGATATTGGTTCTAGGCATCTTATACCAATTCCCACAAGTCCTCAAAGGCACATGTCTTGACAACAAAAGACAAAGCCATGATAGGTCAAAACAAAATGCTACAAAGTAGGCCTAATTAGGCTACTCCACACAAGGAATCAAGTACCTTGGCTCACCCCAACACCCCTAAGCCACAAAAAGGTTCTTACAACCTTTTCCAACACATATCAAATTCTCCCAAGAACCCTTGTCACAAAACACTTATGAAAACAATCAAATATCAGATTTTACACAAAATCAGGCCTGTCACATAGAGATGTCAGACCTATAATGCCAAATATCTCTCTCCTACCTTCAATACATTCTATGAAACCAACATGGAATCAAAATATACATTGTACTCTTCCATTCCACCACGATCTAGCCTTAGCACATGGTGGAGATGGAAGATATGAGGGAATTTCACTCAAAACCCTAGTTTTTGAGGGTTTCAGACCACTTGCAAAAAAATGATAAGAACTCCCCTATTCCTTTATGGTTTTGCACAAAACCACCGCAAAAATAAATCCATCTCAGCCCTCTTTCAATCCATGTCATCCTTGGGACCATACAGGAAAGGTACAAGCTGTACCAAGTATGGGATCAACAAGTTTGTATCAAAAATCAGAAAAATAGAGAACAGTGTGAATAATTCTTATTAGATCTTCTCCAAAAGTTCAGAAAAAACCTCCATTCGAGCCTCTCAAGGCTTTAAATATTTTTTTACACCCTTATCTAACTGATCGATGCCCTCAACTAACTAGAAAACAACTTTCAAAACAAGTAATCATTGCATTTCAAATTTGTTGCTTTAAGCAACTTACAAATTTGCAACTTTAGACTCTTCCAACCTAATGACTACAACTAATGACCTGTAAACCCACACAAATGTCTTAGAAATAGCCTTATTACATCAAAAAAACTCCATTCTTGCACATTCATATACAAATTCACAAATTTTCCTTCAAAGGCTACAAAGACAACTTCTAGTGCAAGATTGAAATTTTCACATTATTTATCACTAGACCCAAAACTCACCCTAAAACATACCTAATGGTCTTAATTGACCTTATTCAAGAAAAAACATGCTAAAAATACCCACAAAAACCTATTGAACAACCTATTCAGCATCAGATAATCAAAGATTGAGGGTGAGGTGTAGGTGCTCCTGCACCAATTGGGCAACATTGACCATACGCTTTTTGTGTGGAATACTCAGACTTCTCAACCGTCATTTGTATGTTTCTATTTTCCATTATTTTGCATGTCATCATAAGGGATCAATCCGGTTGAACACAACTCAGATGAATTCCACATGTTTGGGTGTGAAAGAGGACCATGCCTAGTGTAAACCTACCTATCGAGATGCATTGGAGCAGTTACTTTGGTCACACGAATTGTAAAATGAAAGTTGCACCACTTCACAACTTTACACTGCTTCAATTTGATACTTTTTCCATCAAGTGAAAAATGGACACCACAAGAAAATGACTCTGAGAGAGGTTATTGTAGAGGGGCCCAACGCGATCTTGTAGGCTCAAACAGAGAGGTCATAAGAATCATGATTTCTATGTAATAACCTGTCAAAGTTTGCTTCCCTTTTGCACTTTGGACCCTTAAGGGATCGATCCAGTTGAACGTAGCTTGGAGTGATTCAATGTGTTTGGGTGCAAAAGAGAACCATGCCTAGCATAAAAATACCTATTCGGATGCATTGGAATAGTCCATTTGGTCACACGAGTTGTAGAACGAAAGTTGCACCACTTTGCAACTTTGCGCTGCTTGCATTTGACACTTTTTCTATCAAGTAAAACTCCACTGCCACAGGAAAACCACTCAAAGATAGCCAACACCGAGAGAGGATTTTGTAGAGGGGCCCAACATGATCTGGTAGGATCAGATGAAAAGTTTCTAAGCATCACGGTATCTGAGTAATAGCATGTTGAAGTTTTTCAGCCATTTTGCACTTTGGACCCTTAAGGGATCAATCTAGTGGAATGTAGCTCAGAGTGATTCCGTGTATTTCGGTGAAAAAGAGGACCATTCCTACCATAAAAATACCCATTCATATGCATTAGAACAGCCCGCTTGGTCACACGAGTTGTAGAGAGAAAGTTGCACCACTTTGCAACTTTGCACAACTTGAATTTGACACTTTTTCCATCAAGTGAAAATTCACCGCCACAAGAAAACCACTCTAAGATAGCCAAAACCAAGAGAGGTTCTTTTAGAGGGGCCCAATGTGATCCTGTAGGATCAAATGAGAATTTTCTAAGAATCACAATATCCGAGTAATAGCATGTTGAAGTTTGCAACCATTTTGCACTTTGGACCCTTAAGGGATCGATTCGGTGGAACGTAGCTCAAAGTGATTCTGTGTGTTTCGGTGAAAAAGAGGACCATGCCTAGCGTAAAAATACCTATTCGGATGCTTCGGAACAGTCCACTTGGTCACACGAGTTGTAGAGAGAAATTTTTACTTTGCAACTTTGCACAACTTGAATTTGACACTTTTTCCATCAAGTGAAAATCTACCGCCACGAAAAAACCACTTTGAGATAGCCAAAATTGAGAGAGGTTTTTGTAGAGGGGCCCAACACAATCCTGTAGGATTAGATGAGAATTTTATAAGCATCATGGTATCTGAGTAATAGCATGTTGAAGTTTGCAACAATTTTGCACTTTGGACCCTTAAGGGATCGATCAGGTGGAACGTACCTCAGAGTGATTCCACATGTTTGGGTGTGAAAGAGGACCATGCATAGCATAAAAATACCTATTCAAATGCGCTGGAATAGTCCACTTGGTCACATGAGTTACAGAATTAAAGTTGCACCAGTTTGCAACTTTGCACTGCTTGCATTTGATGCTTTTTCCATCAAGTGAAAATCCGCTGCCACGTTAAAACCACTTCATGATAGCCAAAACCAAGAGAGGTTTTTGTAGAGAGGACCAACTTGATCCTGTAGAATTAGACGAGAAGTTTCTAAGCATCATGGTATCTGAGTAATAGTATGCTAAAGTTTGCATCCATTTTGCACTTTGGACCCTTAAGGGATCGATTCGGTTGAACGTACCTCGAAGCGATTCCGCTTGTTTCGGTGCAAAATAGGACCATGCCTAGCTTAAAAATACCTATTGGAATGTGTTGGAATAGTCTACTTGGTCACACGAGTTGCAGAGCAAAATTTGCACCACTTTGCAACTTTGCACAACTTGAATTTGACACTTTTTCCATCAAGTGAAAATCTGTCGCCACGGGAAAACTACTCTGAGATAGCCAAAACTGAGAGAGGTTTTTGTAGAGGGTCCCAACACAATCCTATAGGGTCATATGAGAAGTTTATAAGCATCATGGTATCTGAGTAAAAGTATTCTGAAGTTTTCAGCCATTTAGCACTTTGGACACTTAAGGGATCGATTCGATTGAACGTAGCTCAGAGTGATTCCATGTGTTTGGGTGCAAAAGAGGACCATTCCTAGCATAAAAATACCTATACGGATACGTTGGAATAGTCTACTTGGTCACACAAGTTGTAGAATGAAAGTTGCAGAACGAAAGTTTCTCTACTTTGCAACTTTGCACTGCTTGCATTTGATGCTTTTTCCATCAAGTGAAAATCCACTGCCGTGGGAAAACCATTCCGAGATACCCAAAACTGAGAGAGGTTTTTATAGAGGGACCCAATGCAATCCTATAGTATTAGACAATAAGTTTCTAAGTGAAAGGGAATAATTTTTATGGGGTTTTTGTTGCTGCCCCTGTAGATTTTGATGGCAAAGGGCATGAAAAATGAGGTTTTACCCTAGAGTTTGATAAAATATTGCATTAGAGGTTGGGTGTTTGTCTTTTGAGTTTTCAGAGGTGATTTTAAGAAGATTTGAGGTAGTGTCATGTTCTAGTAAGGTGTGGAACCATTCCTTTCAATAAACCCTCTTTATACTAGCATAAAATAAGGGTTTTGGTTTGGCATGGTGGAGTGAGTTTCTCCTGAGATGAATTGTGGATCTAAGGGTTTGGATACATGATAATTGCTGCCCCAACAAGTTATAGGGGTTGTTGAATGTTTAAAGGTATCTTCTTTTGTAAATTAGGCCTAGTTAGCCTAATGAGGACAATGAAGAAAGTCATTTTTTATCCACATGTTCCAAGAAAATCACTATGTATTTTGAAGTATGTGTTGTAATTCAATAATAGCTATCTAGATCAGTCATTTTTTTGTGAAGTCATTTGAGAAGTTTTCCTCAAAACACCACTTGGAGCCACACTTTTCACTTGGAAATTCATCATAAAACCATGTAGCAGCAACTCCACCTTTGTTTCCTGAATTCCCCTACACAGATAAACACACACACACCTAAAACATCCTAAGACTAAGTTACTCCACTGATCTAAACTCATAAAATCACTAAAATAGGGACTATATTGATTGTAAATATTCAAGATTACAAAATATCTTTGTTTTGCTCAACCTTACATGATTTATATCACTTCTCTAATCACCTAATGACCTTTTTGAGACTTTGAATACATTACATATGACCTTCACATGACCTTTTTCACATTTTTTATATTTCAAAGTTTAAATTTTGCAAATTTACCTATTGAAGCCATTTAGAGAACACGTTGCTACTGCACCAAACATGAACTCCAAAATTATAGTATTTGAGTAAATCTAATTACAATGAATTAGGTACTTTGTTTCACAGATCTTTTACAATGTCAACCATACATTCAATATTCTCTTTAAATGTCTACATTATATGTGCTCATTATGAGGTTAACTTCAATTGAGTAACTTGAGATTCCCTCACTAAGCTTCACACACTCTTTGTTAATGGCTTGAAATCAGAATTGAGATTTGTCAAGATCATCAAAATAAGGACGTTGCATTTATTTTTTGGATGAGATTCTCTTTGATGGCTCATAAATCAACATTTTCTACAATGAGAGATCAATCAATTTTTAGTAGTTTACTTACAACTACGCAAAGTAAAAGAGAAAAAGAAAGAGCATCCAAAATGGAAATGAAATGAAAATAGATGGAAGGCACTTACAAATAGGCATGCAGGTCTCACAACTTAGTCACTCCTGGTCATACATCTTCACTGGGAGTTCCAAGATACCTATTGCACAAAACACCACTAATGAATAGAATAACTTGAAATTTGAAATGCTCTTATAATGCCTACATCATAGGTGCTCATGATAAGGTTAACTTCTAATGAATAACTTGAAATTCCCTCACCAAGCTTCGCACATGCACTTTTTTAATGGCTTATAATCATAATTGAATTTGTCAATATCATCAAAATAAGGATGTTTCATTTCTTTTATGGATGAGATTCTCTTGGATGGCTCATAAATCTACATTTTCTGCAAAGGGACACCAATCAATTTTTGGTAGGTTACTTACAAATAGGCAAAGTAAAAGAAGATGATATCATTAGAATCAAAAAAAATAATGTGCATACAAGTATAAATTAATAAGAACCAATCTGCATATACTTACAAATTAATCCAACGAACCATCCGGGTCTGCTCTACTCTTTATTGTGTCAAGTATTGCCTCATGGTCAGACTCATGAACCTTCCACAAGGTCCTATTCAAAACTCTACCCCCATATTTGGTCAAACAAACATTGGATGCCACAACAAGGTTCGAGTAATGAAGAACCTTACGATGCATTTCAAAGTCCTGAAATAGCCAATGTTTAACACTCGAATGTGGGTACCTTCTAAGCCACGTTCCAGTAACCACAATTGAGCCTGTAGGGTATTCAATGTTTTCTCCATCTATGACTAGGGCCTCCAATTTATTTTTAGATTCAACACAATGACACAAGTAATAGTATGTTCCCTCTTCATTGTCTTCATCTGCAATAACTGATTAAACATTCCTTGCATTGATATGTGCAACAAATCTCTTGAAATTAGTCAAAATTATGAATACACTAAAAAGTAAGATAACGATATGGAATTTCAACAATTAAGCAAGTAGATATATCACCTAGTTGAAATAGATCTGATACATGGTCAAAGTCGACCGATCATTCCATCTATGTTAGTTCCAATGTTGTTGGAGGGTGATATGTGTGAAGTGGGCTAAGATAAATTTTCAACCATTTGTCAACCCACTCCCCTAACTCACAATCATTCCAAGTTTGCATTATACATGAAGAAAAAAAACATGCCATCTTTCGTGTATTGATACTCCACGTACCTACATTTGTGCTAAGGAAAGAGTGTACCTCACTTGATCCTATTAATGTACAATAGTCCTCATATGTTGCAATGTTAGTATCATCCATCAACCAAAAAAATCTACACACTGAAGACGTACCTTCATTACCTGGACCCATCAAAGCATTACACCACTCAATGATTGATTTTGCATCTATCAACTTTGCACTGTCTGTATACTTTAACTCTTCTCATGCTAATGCTCTTTTCATGCATTCTCCCACACCATCATGCTCCCCCTTTCCATGCTCGGCCTCACAAAAGTTCCACATATGTTGAACACCTGTAATGACATGCATCCTGCACAACCATTAGAACATGCGAGAGTTCTTGAACTGTGCTGCATAGTTATAAGACCATATTTTATGTCGGTCATATGTTATGCCCCTTTGAGCCAAACCACTCTAGAACATCTGGAAGCAACCTTTCATGAACTGTAGAGAATGTGTGCAATCATCACTAATGTAAAAGTGGTACTCCCTCAATACCTTTCTTTGGTCATTTGTACTATCAGATGCATGAATGAATGCTATGTGCACAAATATCAAAACTTGTGTGGAGTTGTAATACTATGACTACACCTCGCGATGTGGTTGTAGAGTGTAGTTCTTTGCAAAGTCAGCCACTGATACTATGTTGCCAACTGGAAAGGTGTCCTTGCATAGCTTGAATTGTGTGTCCAACCATCGGGCTCTATGGGTATGCATTTCCTACTTAGATAGTATATTGTCACGAAACATTGGCATAAACTCATACACTAGAATCTTGTCAATAACCAAATCACACATTTTTTCTTGAGACCCATCTTTTGTAGCATATGCCACTATTTTATACTTCCCGAACTCTACTAGTTTTTGTCCCACGTCATCTGTGCTTTCCATATGTTGACATACTAGCATAGACTAGAAGCCATCGCAATGCTCACATGGACCATCCAAGAATGTTGTCCTATAGAATATCTGGCCATCCTCTATTTCACATAATTTTTTTGATAAGAACTCTCTTAAATATTTTGGTTGGGCTTTTATGCCACAATCCTACAAAACATAATTAGTATGCAAATATAAACATATAGAATGATAAACATCATAATGGTTAGAGAATTCAATATGTAGTCTACAACAACAAGTAGTGTGTGTGATTTATCTTTACATAAAAAGGTTTAAGCATTTCAAAAAATCTTTGACAAATACTAATTTGTGGACAATCATTTTCGAATTTACTAAAAAATTGTGTTTGAGTCATATCCAAAAAATACTTTGGATGTGGCTCATGATTGACAACCGATTCTCCTTCTTACTACATCCCTTTGATTCAGAGATGGACTTGTGTTATTATTCCAATAATCTTCAATTAGTGTTCTCAAGGATTCGACAACTTCTTTATCTTTTCATGGTAATCTCCCTGAGAATTCCCATAATTCATTTGAATCAGTGCCCTCAATTCTTTTTTGCCTGTGAATGGCTCTCAATAAATTTTTTCTACTAATTCATGTTTGTTCACTCATCTTTCTAATGAGACGAGCTCGAGCTCTCTTTGTTTGACATCTTACCAAAGTCGATGTAATGAAATGTTGGGTGACATTACTATCCTTTGAGTGTGTGGTATTTCCCACACTCTCATAAGTATCCATTAGATTCTTCATAATAGTGTCTTCACTTGATGCATTCAATGTTCTCAACCCAAGAGTCTTCATGATGTTCCTATACTTTACACCCCGCATCATTTCAACAAATAGTTGACATCTTGCAGTCTCATTTAGCCTTTCAAAGAAGAATTTCCAAATCTTATCAACATATCTTCTACAAATGTGTGCTGGAATCTTACCTTCCATGTGCTGCAAAATATCCTCATCAATATTAATTAAATACTTTGGCTTTCTACACAAAATTCTAGGTGGTGTTCTCCTAGGTACATACATCTCAACATCAGGACTTTCATAAATATTTAATTGAGGTGGGCTATATTGCGTACCTTCGATCAAGGGTGGAGAAGAAGACATACCTTGAGGTTCACGTGGGGATGATGGCATACCTTCTTTGTCAAATATGAGTGATGATGTACTCTCAACTTGAAATGTGTTGGAGGGTGTCCAACAATATTCACTTGCGGTAGATGGTGTCCCTCCATATTCACTTGCAGTAGATGATGTCCCTCCATATTCACTTGCGGTAAATGTTGTCCCTCCATATTCTCCTGTGCTTAATCGTGTCCCTTCATATTCACTTTTCATAGAGGGTGTGTATCCAACTATGGTATCTGAATCTGTCTTACCATGATGCTTTCACATTCGTTCCTTTTGTGATGCCAATTCCTTTTTTATTTTTGATGGTTGAGGTTCCTCTTCAATTGGCTTGTTTTCATCATCTATTCCCAATTTCTACTTTTCACGATATGCCACCACCCAAACTCTCTCCTTTTCTTTGAAGGTTTCCTTCTCTTCATCTGTTAGTTTCCTCTTTGTCTTTTTATTTAGCATGGCAGATAATTTTATCTGTAGCATGGACAAGCATACAAAATTTTAACTTATGTCATATATATGTAAACAAACTGTGGAATCATACATGGTGCAGGAGCACCATTGAATGAAATTGGAAATTCAAGAAGTTGTTGTCTAGGCTTTAGGAAAACATCGATGCAAAGAATGATTATGAAGATTTGAAGGAAGATCATCAATAAATAGGTGAGGGAATGTTGTTTATGTGCAGTGGAGGTCTAAAAGGGTGTTGGGCATGAAACCCTAAAGTGAAATTTTGAGTTTTCCATGAGTTATCAAGTGGTTTTAATATGCTAAAGTGTGTTTTGCATTGGGGCAGTGTGATTTCTTTGTTGAATTGAGTTTGTGCAGACCATTTTAGACCTATTTAAAGTATTCATAAGATTGTGTGAGGGTTGGATGTGTTTTTTTCAATAAACCACTAGTTTCTTGGGTAAAAAGGAGGGTTTTTGGTGCATGTGAAGATGGGACCCAATAGTTTGAAGTATCATTACTCTTTTAAGACACTTTACTCAAAATGACAAATTTCACTGTTTTAGGGCCCAAATTAGCCAATTTACAAAGGTACCCCCTCAAGAACCCACCACCCAACCTTCATGACTGAAAAAAGTCTTGTCTCAGGTTTCAAAAATAATAATTATCAAGGTTCGAGGACCCCAAGTACTCATTCCATCAACAAGTTTCAAAACCCTCTCTAGAACCTGGGAAACAAGGGTTTTTAGGCCTCCTTACTGAAACTCTACCTTCCACAACTTCCCATTTCAAACCAACTACCTAGACACCTTTGTATAGTTCCCCCCAAGCTTAAGGAACCCTCATCTACCCTCTGGAAATGTTGCACCCCTCTTTCTTAGGTCTGCACCATTATTTTCTATGAGACAATAAAGTATTTCTCCTTAAACCAACATCATTCATGAGAAAAATTTAAACTTGTTCTTATCTACTCCTAAGAACATCATAAGTACATCCTACATGGTCACCCCACCAAGTCACAAAGAGCACAATAGGTGGGATGCTATCTAAGACATTAAATTTCCCTCAAACCCTTGACTGTCCAAGAACACGATTTCTAGAAAGATATGAATTCCAATCACAAAGTTCAATGAAAACCTCTTCAAAGGGAGCCAAATTAAATTAGGAACATTCCTTTATGGAATAATATCAATTTCACACCAAGACCTTCATTTGTCTTAAAAATTGCTAACATTGACAACTTTTGCTAAATATGCAACATTATGCAACTTCGTTGTCCAAGACACCTAAGACCACTCAAACACCTTTATTTCATCCCTAATACAAATTATAGACTCTTTTATTGCACTTCCATTTACAATTTGAATAATTTTCCTTCAAAGATTATATGGAAAAATTGACAATTTTCTGAAGCAAGAGTGCATACTTGCACATTTGATCACCAATCTCACAAAATCCCTAAATACATGACAGATTGGTCTATTTAGACCTTATTTTCAATTAAAGATATGAAAAAGAATCTAAAAATTTTTGAACTCATCCAAATACCTTAAAACAAAATGTCACCAAAGTAGATTTCGAAACATGGTTGTAGGTGCCCCTGCACCACGGGTTTGAAATACTGTTAGGGGAAGCATGCTGAAAGGATGAATTTTGGTGAGATATTTGTAATGTGTATTTGGTTTATTTCAATAAATAACATGTTTATTATAGTGTCTTGGATTTCTGGATAAAGGTTGGTAGTTACCTTCCATGATTTGTTGTTATTTTTCCATGTAAGTTGCAACATTGAGTTCTTCAATTAGTGAATCATGAACAAAATGAATGGTTATGATTTTCTAATTAGCTTTATGCTATGTTACAATCAATTTTATGATGGTTAATCTATTTTTGAGTCTGATAAAGAGTTGAAGCCAAGTTCTAATGTTTTGTGGAAATATGAAATCAAGTGAAATTGAAGGATTTTGATGAAAAGATGACTGAGTTTGTTGGTTGGTCTTCTTCAATTTAAGTTAGGGTCAGAAGTACCCTTGATGGTTTGTGGGTTCTGGTAGATGCTCTGCATCAAGTTTAAAATGGTAATTGGCAAGTGTATATAATTGTTTAATTTAAAATGCACATTGACAACCTAAGGTTATAATGACAAACAAACAATGATCAACATGGAATATGCAAAATAACAAAAATGAAAGAAATCCATAATAGAATGAAAGAAAATTTGTAAAGAATTCACATACCTAAAAAACTAGACTTTCACATGGAGGAGTTCAACCCAATTATGTAGCCTTAGTTTCTTCTTTCTTCAATCTTCACAAAAAATTGACTTTTTCAAAAGCTTATTCCCCTCCAAACTTCAATTGTATATTAGTTTTCAATGGAATTCAAACTTGAATATGTCTTTCAACGTGGAAACTCTGCTATTTCATGCAAAGGTGGTAGAAAGATCATGGAAAAGGTGGTGGAATGTGAATAACATGCTTACACACTTCACAATATCATCAAAAAGCTACTTTTTGTTGGAGAACGTGCATAACCAGGAGAATATGCAGAATGTGGGCCTTGACATCATGGGTATATTGATTTTTTTATAATTTTTAGTAGAAGATAAAATGCGCTCGATTTATAAAGTGAGCACACTATTTCTTACTAAAATGGTTATATCTCTACTTCTTCAAAACACACTCGCGTTATATGAAATATGGTTTTTTAAATTGATTTATTTTCTCCCTCTTTGTCTATACCCTCTATCCTAATTGTATATCTCTCCCCTGTACCCTCATAGTAGAGGAGATAGAGGTGAGTGTGTGTGTGTGTGTGTGTATGTGTGGGAGAGAGAGAAAGAGAGTGGAAGAAAGAGAGAGTGGGAGAGAAGGAGAAATAGGGAGAGAGAGAGAGAGAGAGAGAGAGAGAGAGAGAAAGAGATAGTGGGAGAGAGTGGGAGAGGGAGAAAGGGGGAGAAAGAGAGAGGGATAGAGGGAGGGAGAGGGAGAGGGGGATAATGAGATAGTGGGAGAGATGGAGATAGAGGATAGAGGGTTAAGAGTTAAGGGTTTAAAGGGTTAATGGTTTAAGGGTTAAGGGTTTAAAGGGTTAGGATTAAGGATAGAGGGGAGATAGATAAGAGTGAGAGAGTGGGAGAGAGGGAGAGGGAGAGAGGGGGAGGTAGAGGGAGAGAGAGAGAGAGAGAGGGAGGGAGAGTGGGAGAAAGAGAGAGTGGGAGAAAGTGCGAGAGTGTGAGAGAGGGAGAGTGGGAGAGAGATAGAGGGTTAAGAGTTTCCTCTTAATCCCTCAACCCTCAACCCTTAAACCCTAATCTCTCAACCCTCAACCCTTAAACCCTAATCCCCCAACCCTTAAACCTACTTAGTAAACTCTCTACCCTAATCCCTCAGCCCTCTTGACCCTTAATCCCTCAATTCTTAAACCCCCAAATGCTCAACCCTAAAACCTCTACCATTAAACCCTCAATTCTTAATCCCTCAACCCTCAACCCTCAACCCTTAAACCCTAATCCCTCAACCCCTATACCCTCTTAATTCCTCAACCCTCAACCCTTAAACCATAATCCATCAACCCCTATACCCTCTTAATCCCTCAACCCTCAACCCGTAAACCCTAATCCTTCAACCCTTATACCCTCTTAATCCCTCAACCCTCAACCCTCGACCCTTAAACCCTAATCCCTCAACCCCTATA
>CM021100.1:640715402-640787751 GCA_007115665.2 Sequoiadendron giganteum
CCCTCAACCCTTCAACCTTAATCCCTATACTCCTATAACATCTTAAACCTTGAACCCTCAAACTCAACCCTTAAACCCTAATCTCTCAACCCCTATACCCTCTTAATCCCTCAACCCTCAACCCTTAAACCCTAATTCTCAACCCCTATACCTCTTAATCCCTCAACCCTCAACCTCTTAAAACCAATCCTCAACCCTATATAAATTCTATTAACTTTCTCAACCTTAAACTCCTTAACCCTTTAAACCCAATCCTCTAACCCCTATACCTCTTTTTAATCCCTCAACCTCAACCTTAAACTCCTAACCCTCAACCCTTTACCCTCTTAATTCCTCAACCCTTAAACCCTCAACCCTTAAACCCTAATCCCTCAACCCCTATACCCTCTTAATCCCTCAACCCTTAAACCCTAATCCCTCAACCCCTAGACCTTATTAATCCCTCAACCCTCAATCCTTAAACCACAATCCTTCAACTCCTATACCCTTTTAATCCATAAACCTTCAACCCTTAAACCCTAATCTCTTAACCCCTATACCCTCTTAATCCCTCAACCTTAAACCCTATTCCCTCAACTCCTATATCCTCTACCCTATAACCTCTTAATCCATCGACCGTAAAACCTCAACCCTTAAACCCTCTACCCTCAATCCTCTACCCTCTACCCTCAACCTTAATCCCCCAACCCTTAAACCCACTTAGTAAACTCTACCCTAACCCCTCAACCCTCTTGACCCTTAATCCCTCAATTCTTAAACCCCTAAGAATTCAACCCTAAACCCCCAACCCTCAACCCTTAAACCCTAAACTCTTAAACCTTCTACCTTCTACCCTCAACCCTCAATCCAATACCCTCTACCCTAAACCCTAATCCCTCAACCCTTACACCCTTAAATCCAAGAAAAATCTCTACCCTAATCGCTAAACCCTCAACCCTTAATCCCTCAACCCCTATACCCTCTACCCTATACATTGGACCTTCAACCCCAATCCCTCAACCCTCAACCCTATACCCTCAATCCTCCACCCTCAACCTTAAACCCTCAATCCTCAACCCTCAACCCTCAACCCTTAAACCATAAACCCTTAAAACCTCTATCCTCTACCCTATACATTAAACCCTCAACCCTTAATCCCTCAACCCTCAATACTTAAAACCTAAACCCTCAACCCCTAAACCCTCTACCCTTTACATTGGACCCTGAACCTAATCCTTCAACCATATACCCTCAAACCTAAACCCTAAAACCTTTACCCTCAACTAGGTAAACCCTTAACCCTTAACCCTTCAACCTTAAACCCTTAAACCTTCTACCCTATACCCTCAACCCAATACCCTCTACCATCGACCCTATTCCCTCAACCCTCAACCCTTAAACCCTAATACCCTAGAAACCATCAACCTTATAGGTCCACTCTAATCCATCAACCCTATACCCTCAACCCCTATCACTTTCTATCTATCTATACATCTCACCTCTTCCTCCCTCCCCCCTCCTACCCTCTCTAATTGTCTCTATCTACCCACTCCCTCTTTCTACGTACCTCTCGTTCAATCAATCCCTACCACACACTCTCTCTCCCTCACTCCCTCTATCCATCTCTCTCTATGTTCCTCCCACTCTCTCCCACTCCCTCTCTCTCCCTCTCCCATTTTTCTCTCTCCCAACCCCCCTCTCTCTCAGGTCTCTCCCTCTGGAAACCTACCTAGGTAACTCTCTTTGTCTCTCTCCCCTCTCTCTATTTATCCTTCCCACCCTGCCTAGATAAGTCCCTCTCACTCCACCCCCCTCTTTCTCTACCTCTATCAGGTCACTCCCTCAAACACCCTATCCCTCTCTCATGTCTCTCACTCAAACTCCCTCTCTCTCACGCTCCCTCTTACTACCTATCTCTCACGTCTCTCCCTCTCACCCCCTCACTCTCTCAAGTCTCTCCCTTTGGCACCCTACCTACATAAATCTCTCTCTCAATTCTCTCTCTCCCCCCCTCTCTCTCTCTCTCCCTCCCTCTATCCTCTCCCACCCCTACCTAGCTAATTCCTCTCTCACTCCAACCCCTTCTCTCTCCTTCCAGACTCTCTCTCTCTCTAAATTCTCCCTCCCTCTAAAGACATACATAAATACATACATACTTACATACATACAAGCATAATACATATGTGCATACAATCATACATCCATACAAGCATACATACATACATGTGTAGATACAATCTTACATACAATATACATGCATTGATACATACAAGCATACATACATACATATATACATACATACATACAAGCATGCATACATGCATACATACATACATGTGTAGATACAATCTTACATACAATATACATGCATTGATACATACAAGCATACATACATACATACATACATACAAGCATGCATACATGCATACATACATGACATACAAGAATACATGTACATACAAACATACAAATATATCAGCATACATTCAATAGAATGAAATTTAACATAAAGGAGGACATAACGTGAGTGCGTTATAACACGCTCGCATTATGTCTTAGTTGACATGTTTCTCGTAGAAGCAACAAACCATGTCAAAATTGAGATATAATGCGAGCGTGTTATATATTGCTTTGGGAATCTCTGAGCCTTAGGATTGGTATTTGCCTTGGAATACCAACCCAAAGGCTTGGAGGGAATTCCCAATGACCAAAGACTTGTTTTTACAAAATCTACCATATTTCACATAATCGAGTTCGTGCTCACCGTCAGGATTGCATGTGGTTCAATATCGAAAAAATCAAACACATGGGTAATGTTGGGTTCTCTCTTAGCTATCCAACGATGTAATTTTTTTCACTTTTTGACAATGTTAAGCCTTTCATCCATAATTTATTTTGTTTGTATGTCTCTTTTTTGCCAAAAAGCAGTGTTTGGTTTTTTTTTCATTATAAATTAACCTTTCATCGAATTTTCAAATAAATTACATTTTTAGAAACTACACTCCATTCTAGAAATTTTAAAAAATAAATTAAAAGAAATTCAATTAGTTTCCAAAATTTGTAGGGGTAGCATGGCCAAAATTCTATTTTTCGGGAAGTGGCTAGTTCGAAAATTAGTAAAAAATCAAATATTCATTAAAAAAATATCAAAAAAATTGTGCATCAACAACATACTGTTAGCTAATTTCTGACCATTGTAATTTTAAAAATACTAAAGAAAATTTCACCGTACGAGGGTTGTGCAAGAGTTTTTATGTTATGTTTTTCTGACAAAAACATCATCAATTTGTGTACGTCTCTCTTTTGAACCCCTTTATCTCAACCATTTTAAAAATAAATTAGTATTTTAGAAAGTAGACTCAGAGCACTTCGATCCTTGTTTTTGTTCCATCTCAAAATTGAGTGTAACTATCCTCAATTTCACGTCCAAGGTCAATATTTCCTGATTTAAAAAAAAAAAGTGGCCACTTAAGTCCCTTTTTGGGAACCATCTTGGTGCACTTACCTATGATTTCTCCTCTTCTTGGTGGTGTCATTGGGTTTGATGTTGTCCAAGAGTGTATGATCTACTAACATGACATGATACGAATGAGGCATCCCATGGGCAATGATCTGACACTCTTAACTTGTCCTCTCTTGGAGGCATTAGTCACAATGCTCCCTAAGAGGAAGATCATTACACGAATAAAGAAAAATCCCCTTTAACAAATTTTTTACATGACAAAAGCATTTACAAAAAGGATTACATTATGGTGCCTTATCAAAGTTATCAAGAGGATAAATTTGGTATGGTTAGTATGATGGGAAGCCAACACAATGGTATGAATTTCCCACTAAACCACTTTTTTGGGACAACTCACTCCACAGATGACCTGATGTTCCATGGCCCCAGAGTGAGCACATCTTTGTCGAAGCTTGATCCACCTCATTTTTATTTCTGTTAGTTATTGACATTGCATGTTTGTGTATCTTGTTTTGTTACATATCATACACCTTTGTGCATGTCCTTTTTGTGCTTATGTATTTTTGACTTAGGATCTTGGCAGCTTGATCACTTCCTCGATCTTTGTTATCCTAGACTGTCCACATTGGTATGATTGGACCCCTCTTGAATGTCTACTTTAGTGTGAGTTTGAAGCAAGTTCATCCTCTCACTAAAGTGGGGGCTAAATGTAGTGTCAAAATTTTTTGTCGCGTACATTTTCACACTTAATTTGGGAATAATTAATGATAAATAAGACTTAATGTCTCCTTGATCTAGTGTTGTGAGGTGTTTTACACATCCATATTAGGTCTTGGGCCCTTTTTAAGATAAATTAACTTAACTCTGCCTTAGTTTGATGTTGTAAAGTGTATTTATTTACACCTTCACATTAAATTTAGGAGGATTGTAAACTAAGGTGGACCTAATCTAGTGTTGTAATGTGTTCTACACATTCACATGGGATTTTGGAAGCTTTTTAGCTAAATAGACTCAATTTTTCCTTAATTTAACGTTGTAAAATGTATTTATTTACACTTTAACATTGAATTTTGGGTCAGGTCTTACATTTATAACCTCTATATCATCAGTAATAGTCCCATATGACCCTATATTATGCATCCCAAGGCATATTTCAATCAAAAACCTGACAATATCAACATATAAACTTACTTTACACACTCCTTGACATTTTAGCAAGAAAATTAGGCCCTATGGGACCCATTAACCACTTTGGATCAAATGAGTCCCATTCAGGTGGGACTAATTCACCCAGGTTGGTGAATGAGTCCTATTTGAGCTAGATTTTTAAGGTTTTGAGCGAGAATTTGGGTTTTAAGTTCGAATTTCTTCTATGTCAGCCTTTGGGATCAAATTAATGGTCATTTGAGTGCATTTCCTATATCAATGAGCTTTCAAATCATTATTTCATCTAGAATTCATGTTATCAAGTCAAGCACTCAATCTAGTTAAGGATTCCAATACTTTACAAGAGCATCAAGAGAGCATTCAAGATAATTTCTAAGGCATTCAAGGGAAAAATTAGTCATCAATTGTTGCACAAAATCAAGATCCATCATCATGTCAAGCATATCAAGAATCAAGCATGTTATTGAACTAGTGTTGGGATGTAGCATTGAAGTTCCAAGATCAAGCATTGTTCTACTCATATTGTCAAGATCAAGATCTACATCCTTCATGGCCATTTCATGTTGAGTTATAGATTTACAAGACATCATTTACAAGGAATCATTCAAGGTATCATTTTTCATGATTCATGTTATTTGTTGCATGTTTCATGCCTTCATTTCATTATCTCATCATTTGGTTTAATTACCTACAAGGGGTTTGACCAAGGTAAACCCCTATTCCCTAACAATCAACATTTTTTCTCTCTCTTTGTGTGATTGCATATCTAGGTGCTTTGAATACTCGAAGATCATTAAAGATTAGGTTACAAGCTTGTTGGAGTTGTCTCCCCATTTGTAAGGTTGTAATCTTCACTAAGAGGTCATCTACATCCCTGATATCAAAGTTTCAGATTTGGAAATCTAGAGAAGCAGATTGAGTAGACTGAGAAGAACAAATTCAAACTAAATTCCTGAAAAAGTAAAATGAGACTGATTCACCATAAGTGGAAAATGAGTCCCACTATAGATTTTTTTTAGAGATCCTTGCAGAATTAGATACCATTTTGCTTGAAACCTGCTCCTGTATAAAAATCTAGAATTGGGACTAATTCACCTAGAATGGCGAATGAGTCCTGGACTAAGTCAAAAAGTTAGAATTTTCAGCATTTCAGAGCTCCTTCCAATCATCTTCAGATTCCCAAGTCCACACATTTCATTTCACAGCTTGTTATTCTATTTTATATGCATTTTTAAGTCATTTAGTTCAAGTTTGCATCATATTAGGGTTTTGTATTTCATCTTGCATTTCATTGTCTTTTCCAAGTCTAAACTTGGTGGTGAACCCCTCATTAGTATACATTCATCCCCTAGGACAACCCTATTATGAGATCTATTTCTCCCATTAGCATCATTTGATTGAGATCTCTAGGGTTATCCTTGTGTGAAATATCTTGAAAGTGGGTGTGCTCTATGTTCTAAACCATACAATAGCACTTAATAACCCCCATTTTAAGAGGTTCCAAGGGTTACAAGTAGAATAAGGGTTAGGATTACCTAACGCTATCCCTAAACCTAACCTTAACCCTAAGTCCAATTTTATATCTCTAATCCTAACCCTAACCCTAACCCTAATTAACTTTATGCCTCCATGTTGTGATGTGAATGCTACTAGCATACATATATATATAATACGTCGAGAGATATACTTCTTGAGGCACCTATTGCACTTTTATGTAAGAAATTGATTATAAAATAGGCACCACAAGAAGGATATCTCTCAACGTATTTTATATATAGTATTTAATATATATATGCTAGTCTTATCCCCAAGCAGAGAGGAAGCATTTGGAAAATTCATGGAATGTGAAAAGAAGAAGAAAATCAAAGAAAAGTGACATTAGAAAGAAATGAGATACCTTTTCCAAAAAAAAATTATGGCATTTCATTTTTGTTTTAAAATGAAAGAAAGGAAACTCATAAATGAAGAGAGTGTGCGAGATTAAGGGCCAATAGTCCAATCTTGGAGGTGGTTAAAACAATAAAAATTAGAGATTTTAATCAGCAAAAAAAGGACCTTCAAACAAAGAAGCCTTGATAGAGAGTTGCACGGAGTTGGAAAGAAAATGAATAGAGGAGAGGTTTCTTGCAAATGAATGGAGATGGCCATGAAAGGCCATGTTTGTAATGTTGTACAAAATTTTGTAGGTGTTATTTGATGTAAATGGTTTACAAGTTCGTTGTCAATAAAATGAGAGTGTGGGAGATTAAGGGCCAGTAGTCCAATCTTGGAGGTGGTTAAAATAGTAAAAATTAGACATTTTTAATCAGCAAAAAGAGGGCCTTCAAACAAAGAAGCATTGAAAGAGAATTGCATAGAGTTGGAAAGAAAATGAATAGAGGAGAGGTTGCTTGCAAATGAATGGAGATGGGCATGAAAGGCCATGTTTGTAATGTTGTGCAAAATTTTGTAGATGTAATTTGATGTAAATGGTTTGCAAATTTTTTGTCAATAAAATAAATTTTCACCAATGTTCATGTGCAATTTTTTATTTTTTATTTTTTTGGTAAAAGGTAGCATCTGAATATATTATTATTAATATAGTATGAGTTACATATGAGATTCGAAAGATGCATCAAACAAGGCCCTTATGAGAAAATATTAAATAGAGGGCACAAGATTGATGCACAAGTCCCCTGATGATGCAGACCATACAACAGGTGGAAAATGATTGAAACATTCAACAACCACCCAAAGTGCTAAGAATTACCCTTGAACATAGACATTACACAAACTTTGATCATCACTATGGTATAGACCATTTTGGCACTGCTGTAGAACTGAAAATAAGAAAACATTTGTTGTATAGTTTCAGTTGGTCTAATACAAACCAACTTCAGAACCTTGAGACAACGTACAACCAGAATATTGTTTGCATCTTACATTCCTTGAATTTGTCGAGTAGGTTTTTATAAGATGCTATTATGATTATCAGCTTCCATTGCTTTGACAAAACCGTTGATTGCTAAATGTTTAAAAAATATCTTTGCAACATTGATTACTTCTTTTTCTATTTTCATAACAAAATTCAAAGGACTTGGATTTCATATGTTTCAACAAGATTTACATATAGATCAGTGCACAAAGTGGAATCCTTGATTATTTCTTCTGCTTTGATCAAGATAATTACCAAATCAATTCAAATCCTCCAAAAATGCTTTTGCTTTTGAAATGCCTTCCATAGTTCCTCTCACAAAGATCAAACTCGAGTTTAGAGGTTGATGCTTATTATTTCAAACAAATAAGAGCTCTGTAAAAATCTGGTTAGTCTTCATAAATATGAATAATATCACCAACCACTGCTATGTCTGAATCAGTGAAAATGAAATGATAAACCTATTTTTGCTTCCATATATACCTTGATAACCTTGCAACTAAGAAGTCAATGTAATATTTGATCCTCTGAAGCATCAAGTTATTCTATAAGTAATTTCCTGGAATATGCATCACAACAGCATTGCTGGGAATAGTTGGAAAATTGCTTGTGGGATCAGTCAAAATCAAGATCTTATTTTTAGGCATTGATACCTTGATTAAATTTGCAAACACATTCAAAATTTCCATGGACCTTCCTATCTTATCATATGTAGTGTTCCCCATTGTCACATTTGTTGATACTCTCTGCATAGAAGTCCATAGAGAGTGGTTGTAGATTGCAAAGATAGAGACAAAGAAAAATTTTACATTCACAAGAGGCAAGCCATATACTGATGGTAGTGGTGGATTTTTTATGGCACTGAGACCTTGACATTGGATGTGATGAGGTAAGCCCTGTCCAGCTTGCGAACCTTCTTACTCTGAAGTGATTCCCTCTACGATAGCTACAAAACAAAATGTTAGTAACACATGCCAAGGGTAACATCAATATGATGTCAATTTACACTTCAATGGCAAGGTTCGACAAATTGTTTGTAATTATAATGACTGCCCAAACTAGCTTATTTGGACATTGTGAAGTTGACACAGGAAGAGTTCAAATTTGCAACCCGACCCCAAACATCTGAAAATGCAGTGCACTCACTCATTTTTTTAGTTGTAACAGAAGCCTTTACAAGAAATGAAGCACCCATTACAATCATAATAGTTTTCCATCCAATATTTTAAGTTAATATGTACACTTCTGCCCAGATACCATCCCAAACTCTCTTTTTTTAACAAAAAGGCATTTTGGACTTTGGACTGAAACAAAGGAGTGATAGACTCTCTAAGCTTGAAACCTTCTCCTCTGCACTAGTTGTTGGTGAGACAAGCAACCTACATCATCTCTACCCCTTAGATTTGAAAGAGTTCTAGCAGTAAGTTAAATTAGTTTTTAATTGACAAATAAAAATGTCAAATTAAGTTACTTCTAAATAAAATGTTAAAATAAGAGGAGCATGGAGCATGGAGATAAAGATGGCAGAAGGGCAGCGTGAAGGGGAAGTAGCAGTGGTAGAAGAAGAGAAAGAGTTGGTGTTCATTGCAGTTGCATCCGTAGTCACAATCAACTGAGGGATTGGCATTGTAAAACTCCTGCACTTAAACATGAGCAAGCTCAATGGCGAAACATAGGTTATTATCCACAATTAACATTATATCCTTCTCATCCACCAAGATATCTAACTTCTAGAGGATATAAAGAGAGAAGAAGAAATGAGACAACCACTCTGCCTCGATGTCAGCGGGAAAGCAAGAGAGAAGAGGTTGAGGCCCCTGCAAAGGATACAAATGATTCCTTGTTAGCTGATAGCATTTATCATGGAAAACAACATTTCTAGGGTGATTTGCGGCATCAATCTGAGTTCAGAGGGCACTCAGAGGCACACCATCTAGTGGTAGGGGTTGAATCTGAGCCCTAGATCCCTCAATGGGTGTTCCAGAACAAGAAATGGGTTGATGTTTGCAAACCTAAAGGGGCTTCGAGACTCTCCGGAGAGAATGTCCTAGGGGTGTCTTATTCAGAGGACTTTTTTCATCTTTCATCTGCACAAGGTCTATTAGGTGTCCCTCCTTCTATCCCTCAAGCACGACAAGGGTTTCCATTCTTCCCAGATAACATTGCTCTTAAGAGGTTGTCCCCTCAAATCCCTTGTGCCAGAAGATCCCCGAGTGCTCATCTTCCACGACAGGTGCCTCCTACAAGAGATTTCAAAGGGATTATGCCTCTCCCTAAGGATGCTAAGATGATTGGTGGGAAGAAGCAAAACATGACAGATTGGAGAAATCAAAGAAATGATCACACTCCACAAACCCTAAGGAGAAGGGGGTTTTGAGATGGGGTTACAAGCAATGAAAAATCTCAAGCTCGGTTGGGAATAAACCCTAACATGATTCCTATCTTTCCCACAACAAGGGCAGGCAGACCCTTTAATCCCCCATTGCCGAAGAAAGCTTGGTCAGGACTACATTGGGATATTTTTGGGAGGAGAGAAAGAATCCTAAGAGCAGGGGAGGGAAAGAGCAATTTTCAGATCCAAAATATTAGATGGAAGGCCTTCCACAATAACAGACCACTGAAAATATTCTCAGAGCATACATCTATAACAAATCAAAAACAAAGAGTAAATATTATTTGGAAGCAAAAGGAGATCAAGATAGGTTTACATCCAAGAGAAATAGGGGTGAGATTTGAGCAAGCAGAGAACCAGGGGGTTCAGGGAAAGATTTACAATCCAAAGCAAATGGAAAAACAAGGAGTAACTGGTAAGTCCCAAAATTATCATATGGATCACTCATTGGGGAAGACACCCTTAGAGGCGCTGGAAACATCCATCACGCTCTCAGAGGAAACACTCAAAGAAAGGATGAAACGTCTTCAACAACACGCCATCATTTGTAAGTTCTGGAACATTAACTTATCTTATAAGGATTTTTGTAATTGGACTTTGGAGAACTGGAGTGACATAATGCAAATAGAATTAATAGATTCATCACTAGGTTTATTTATAGTCATTTTCAATTCCAAAGAAAATAGAGACAAATTCTTCAAAAGGAAATGTTGGTCTTCATATGCAATATTGGAGCCCTAACTTCAATAGCAAAGCTCACAATATTAAATTTATCCCAATGTGGATCTCCTTACAAAATTTACCATTAGAATACATGGATGCAGATATTTTAGAGATTTTTGGAAACAAATTGGGAATTTTTTAAAAATACGCTTTAACCATGGAAAAGCATTGTCTTGAAATGTGTATTCTTATGAATACTGAAAAAGAACTCCCCAGATCGATTAAAATTATTTCAAAGTTTGGGGTGTGCATTCAACAAATTACGTATGATCATTTGGAGTTGGACCTAACCTCCCCTTTAAAAGAAACAAACATAGTCTTCCATCCAGATGGGGGGCTGGTAAATACTATGGGAGAGGACCCTTGTAGCAAGAATCCTGCTAGGGATTCAGAGAAATGCAAAATGGGGATGCCCTGGAAGCTATCCACAATGAAACCAAACATTCTTTTCCCATAAATCAGCAGTATTGGAGAGGTATGGGAAGAGAGTGAGGCTTCTGATGTCAAATAATTTAGGGATAATGTCACTCTAATGTTGTGGACCCTTTTTTGGAGAGGGATACATTTCTACAAAAAGATTCAAGGAAAGAAGCTCTTAACATTAGGTAATAAAGGGCCTAACAAGAGTTACAATCAAGGTTTTGAAATCTTTAGAGAAGTAAGGATGGTAAAATTTGAAGAGCTGAGCATAACATTAGAGGATAGAAAAGACAATAGTTGGTTAGCCCTAAGAAATAAAAGAGTTCCATATTAGAGAAGAGGGGAAAGAAGTATTAAGGTGAATCTTCCCAGCACTTGGCAAATTTCTAGGGACAAAGGCACACTAAGTGTTGGGAAAAATCTCATTAGTTTATCATCACTTGGAGGGAGAATGTTGTTAAATCCCCAAAGCACAACTATTGGGGATTATGGATCAATACAAAATAAACCATCCAACATCAATCAGTGAGAAATGGAGATGTTAATTGAACAATGGCTAGAAGAAGTCCAAGAAAATGTCATAATAGAGATAGTAGGTCAGGTTTTGGAAGAAAGAATGGGCTTGGAGGATTACTCAGATCATAAGCAAGAGTCCTCTAGTGTAGAAAAGAGGAGGATATCTAAGACTATATTAGTAGAGAAAAATGAGGAAAGGGAGGCTGAAAAACAAGCATCTAAAATAACATCATTTGAAAAAGTAGAGGAAAGATCTTCAAAGGAGGTTAGGAGCAAGGAGGATAAGGAAATTATAGCTACTAATCTAAGAGAGGTCGCTCTTTTTAATAGAGAATCTGTATTAGGAAGCCAAGGAAAGGACATGGAGGAGTGTGTTGAATCAGATTCAATTCAAGACTGTGATGACATTTTACATGAAAGACTCATTGACATATTGAAAAAAGGTAAAAGACAATCTGTTACAAAGGGATTAGATGTTACTCAGAGTAAGGTTAGAGGGGAAAGTCTAAAGGCAAACCAACTAAACAGAGAAGACGATGAGCCACATTATGGAGAATCGGTAGCCTTAAGGGAAACCAGTGAAATGACCCCCCATAAGAAAATTAGGAGTATGGGCATGAAAGATAAATTGGATTTGAAAATGGGACAAAACTCACATTTTGGTTTGGTGAACACAACTAGCCTCAATATCAAAAGCAGGAAATCAACAAGACTAATGGAGAAATAAATTGAATCAATACCTCACTCAACACCTTTTAAAGACAAATATAAGAAGTTGAGTTCAAGAAAAATTGCAAGGTCAATAAGGGGGGGGAATAAAGATATGGAACCCAAATGGGACTATTATCCTTCTAAGGAGATCAACAATCAGAAGCCATCAAACCTAAAAGAGATGGGATTAGTGGATAACAACATTCTAGTGGAGGATGTCAAGGGGGGATTATTCCCACTTACTAATATAAATAGGAAAAATATTAATGGAAGGCTAGGGAAAGAGAATATGTTGATAAAAAATTCTGAGAAAGTCCAAAGCCCATATCTCTCACCTAGACGTAAGGTAGTGTATGAGCTCTTTGGAATGGTAGAGAAAAAACGGTTTCAGAAAAGGATAATGAGAAAGAGAAGAGAAAGCTTGCTTTTATAGAAAGACTTCTGGATCTAGATTACTTAGAGGAGGAGGAAAGGATTGAGGTATTGGAAGGATTGTCACTCTTAGAGGCTTTGGATAAGGAGAATTAATGTTGCCATATGAATGGAGATAATCAACTAGAAGAATCGGAGATGCCTTCTCTATCTCCAAGTAAGTTTGAGGTGTTTAACTTTAACTTGGGGATTGAAAGATCAATATCAAATAAGATGCCTCCAGATTGTGGGGAAAAGTACAAGAAAGGAAAAGGATGCAAATCTTCAGCTTTTCTAAGGTCTGAAGAAGGGGAGGAATCTGATCAAACCAAAATCACAGACTATATGCATGTAGGGAAGGGGAAGTTCCTTCCCAAGGATAAATGAAGGTCATATCATGGAATGTTAGGGGCTTGAATGCTCCTAACAAACAACGTTTGATCAAACGTTGCATATTTTTCTTCAAAGCTGATATTGTCATGTTGCAAGAAACAAAAATGAGTGTTGATCAAATGGTAAAATTTAATAGAGCATTAGGAAGTTGGGATATGGAATTGAAGAGGCTATTGGAACCTCGGGTGGGCTGGCAATTATGTGGAATCCACGAAGAGTTGATTTTAACAAACTGGAAGGAAGAACCAATTGGATTGGTGGAACTATAAAAATTCTAAACTCTAACTTGAAATTCTTTATTTTAAATGTTTACGGTCCAATCCCCGCAAAGAAGAAACTGGAAGTATGGGAAGAGATCAACAACCGATTTAGGATTTGGGAAGAAAAAAACTACATTATCGGAGGAGAATTTAATGCCATCGTTCATCTTTCAGAGAAAAGTGGGGGGTTACAAAGAGAATCTCAGCCTCAGTCAGACTTCAAAAACTGCGTGTTAAATGAAAATCTCTTAGAAATTGAGTTGGAGAATGGAACCTTCACATGGAACAACAAAAGAATGGGATTCAGTAACATAGCTGAAAAATCAAATAGGTTCTTTTATAAAGGATATTTAACCACCTTCCCTTTTGATTTCAAATCTTCCATTTCTCCAACATCAGGTTCAGATCATTATCCTATTCAACTGGAAATTCTAGGAGAAAACAAACCGTTGCAATGCCCATTCAAATTTGAGAATATGTGGATGAAAGACGAGGAGTGTGTGAAACTTATTGAACAATGGTGGAAGGAATTTCATATTGAAGGATGTAAACTTTTTTGCTTCATGGCCAAATTGAAGAAAATTAAACAAAAGCTTCTTTGCTGGAACAAAGATCACTTTAAAAACATTTTTGATTCTAAAAGCAAAATAGAGAAAAACATTAAAGACCTCAATGAACAAGTCATCCAACAAGGAATGAACTCAAAGTTGTTTTGCAAGGAAAAGGAGATCTTAATGGATTATGAAGACATTCTGGCCAAAGAAGAGATTTTTTAGAGGCAGAAATCAAGAGAGATTTGGCTGGAAGAAGGGGATAAGAACACAAAGTTCTTCCATAACAGTGCAAAACAAAGGAGAAGCACTAATAGAATCCACAAAATCAATGATGATAGTGGGAAAACCTTAGAAGATCAATCTGAGATCCAAAAAGAGATAATTCAATTTTATTCAAATCTTCTTAACAATTATGAAGGTTCACATCTTGTAGCTCAACAAGAAATGTTGGTAGATATCTCTAGGCTGATTTCAGAGGAAGATAATCAGATGTTGATGGAAAAATTTATGGAGGAAGAGATACAAAAAGCAATAAATCAGCTCCATACTGACAAGGCCCCAGGCCCAGATGGATTCCCAGCAGGTTTTTTCCATAAGTGTTGGCCAATTTTGGGTTCGGAAATGACTGAAGCATTAGAAGCAGCAAGATCATCAGGAAGATTTTTGAGAGAAATCAACAACACTTTCATTGTTTTAATTCCTAAGAAAGAAAAAGCACAATGTCTAGATGAATTTAGACCAATATCACTTTGTAACACAATATATAAGGTGTTGACAAAGACCCTTGCTAACAGATTGAAAAAGATATTGCCAAAAATTATAGGAGAAGAACAAACAAGCTTTGTTCTGGGAAGATCCATCTTTGATGGAGTGATAATTTCTCAAGAATCAATTCATTCTATTCAAAAAAATAAGCAGCCAAGTATGTTCATAAAACTTGACATCAAAAATGCATATGATAAAGTAGACTGGAGATTTTTATCTAAATGCATGGAAGGTTTTGGGTTCTGCAAATCATGGATAAACCTATTATTTTACTGCATTTCTACCTCTAAATTCTCCATCTTGATCAATGGGAATCCATGTGGTTTTTTTGAAAGTTCAAGAGGAATCAAGAAAGGAGACCCACTCTCTCCCTTCCTTTTTATCATCATGGTTGAAGCTCTTGGTAGGAAGTTATGCAGCCTTCAAAGATCTAGTTCTATCAGAGGAGTGGAGATGACATCTTCAGTTCAACCAATCACACATCAACAGTTTGCAGATGATACAGTTCGTTTTGGGAAAGGTTGTAGAGGAGAGGCCTTACAGATGAAAAGGTTGCTATCAATATATGCTAAGGCTTCAAGACAAGTAGTCAATAAAGAGAAGTCGCGGATTTTCTTCTTTCATGTCAAAATGCGAACCCAAAACCAAATATTAAGGTTATTAGGTTTCAAGGAAGGTAGACTTCCTTGCACTTAGGGATACTAGTAGATAAATCCTTGAGGTCTTCTTCAACTTGGAAACCAATCGGCAAAAAAATTGATAGGAGAATGGAGACATGGAAATCAAAGTGGTTATCTTGGTCAGGGAGAATTATAATGTTGAAAGCAACTCTATCAGCCATTCCCATTTATCTAATGTCCTGCATTTCAATGCCAAGCGGAGTCTATATGGACTTGATGAAAAAGTTCAAAAAAAATTTCTGGCAAGGCACAAAAACAAAAAATAAGTTTGCACTGATTGCATGGGATAAGGTTTGCAATCCAATTGAGCACGGAGGCACGGGTATCAAAAACTAGTTATAGTAGAATAAGGCACTAGGGGCTAAGCGTTTTTGGAAAATTCATAAGGAACAACACCTCAAATGGGTTAGGATCATTAGAAGCAAATACCTCACAAACTTAAACAGTGAAGAGGCATTAAGAGTCACAAATTTTCCTAGGGGGTCCCGTATTTGGAACTTTATTGTTAAATCTAGTGATATTATACTTAACCATATTTCATGGAATGTAAAGGATGGGAAGAAAACATTATTTTGGAATGAATCATGAGGAGGTTACCCATTATCATGTAAGTGACTACATTATTATCAGACAATAACCAAGATTGCAAATGGGAGTGGAAAAAATTTGAAGACCTTGATATACCATTGGTGGAGATCAATAACCTCAGACAAGTATTAAAGGACAAATTTATTTTGTTCAAGCAGGGAGGGGACGAGATTATCTGGAATGGATCAAAATCAGGATGGTATAATGTGAGGGATGACTATAAAATAGCATCTGGGCAGCAAGAAAGAACCAAAACCCAGTTACCTATCCAATTATGTTGGAATAGAGTGTGCATGCCAAAGGATGGCATCTTTACATGGGCGACATTGCAAGGTAAAATTTTGACAGCAAATTGGTTTAAAAGAAGTGGATATCAGGGCCCTTCAAGATGTTTACTATGTTACAATAGTGAGGAGAATGTCAACCATATGCTTCTAACATGCCCCCTTTCCCTTGAATGTTGGCGATGGCTTTGTGCTAAACTTGGTTGGATATCAAAATTACCAAATGATATATTAACACTATTCAAATCTTGGCCAACTCTTTTTAGGGATAGCTTGTGTGGAAATTTATGGATCATTTCCCCTTCAATTATGATATGGGAACTATGGAAGGAGAGAAATAGGAGAGTATTCCAAGGGAAACCCATGGAGATAGAAATGCTTATGAATAATATTGAAGTTGTCATTGTGGAAACAATGAACTCGAGAATTTATGCCCAAAGCAACAAATCAAAATTTTACACAGGCTGGGATGACAGTATGTTCAAGAACTGGTTTGGTCTAAAAATTCCTCAAGTTATTGGGAAAGGTTGTCAAGTCAGCAAACTAAATAGAGCAAATTGTAAATGGAGACCTCCGAATATTGGTTGCTTCAAACTGAATTTTGATGGAGTGTCCAAAGGGAATCTAGGTGCTTCAGGAGCAGGTGGTGTGATTCACTCTTGACAGGGAAAAACTATTACAAGATATTCAAAACCATTGGAGATTGATACAAACAATGTGGTAGAATTTAAGGCTTTAGTGGCAGGGCTATCCCTTTGCATAAAATTGAATTTGGAAAAGGTAGAAATTGAAGGGGATTCAACTTTTATTGTAAATGCGATAAGAGCTAAGAAAGTGTTGAGCTGGAAATTACAATCTTTACTAGATTTAACAATAAACCTGATGGATAAGTTTGAAAATGTAACGATTAAGCATATTTACAGAGAAGGAAATTCAATGGCAAATGCATTGGCAAATATGGGAGCTGATGGAATGAATCTTAAACAGTTAAATCCATGATGAGCAAGGATGGATTTAAGGTTTCATATTTAGATTTTGATTTTGTTCAGGATAGCTTTAAGGTTTCATGTTCTGATTTTGATCTTCTCATGGAAGCCATGATTCTACTTGTTTTATCTTCTGTTGAGGCTTCAAGTCATGTAAATCCTTACTTTTTTAACTTTAATACAATCTCCTCGGCTTCGGCTCCTTATTTATGAAATAAAAATAAAAATGTCAAATTAAGTTTGTGTTGGCTACAAATTTTTCCAAATTGATAAGGATTGCATCAATTTTGAGGGAGTTGTGTGGCTCTATTGTTGGTAGAAAATAAAACATGTGATATTATCTATCATCATATTACAATATTCATCATAATTATAAAATGGTAAAATTGGTAATGCTATTTCAAATTTGATACATGTAATTGTATAACTTGGGTAAAATATGAGTCATGTTTAGAATATATTGTTGTGATGACACATGTTATAGGTCGACCATTTAAGAAATGGTGTTGCACTAAATTGAAGGTCTTGATTGCATTTAGAGATTTACTACATTTATTGCTTGGATTATTTAATATATATAAATTTATTGTTGTAACATGGATACATTGATAATATTCAATATGTACATGATCACGTGTCTCTTGTTAAGTGTCATATATTTACTCCTATTTAAATCATATGATAAAATTGAAGTTATAAATTTGTTCATATAAATAATGTAGTGTTAGTTGTGATCAGATAACATTCCAGTTGAGATCCTCTTCATTTAACATACGATATTCTAAAGAGTTAAATATAATAATTTTAATTTTAATTATTAAGGGTGACTGATTTTTTTTTAAGATTATTTGATAATAAGACAAGGAAAAAAATGAAGTAATCATACCTTTGGATTATGAATTAGAAGAAACTTAATGAACTTTGAAATTTTAGTTAAAATTATATAGTAGGTGGGTTACTTTCATATATTTTAATTCAAAAAAATTATAAATTATCAATGTGGGCATATATTAAAAAAATATTTAGCTTAGTCTAGGCTAGTGGAGAGCTAAGGAATTAGATCATTGCAAACTAAAGTGGTGGAGAATGATACGTGAGCTAAAGGATTCATAATTGAGATTAGTTTGTGTGCAAACATATTGAATTAAATTCATAGGAAATGCTTATTTACCCATTACATTTATAATAACACATAAATCAACTAATAGAGACCTTAAGAGTGGACTTTATCTAAAAATTATTTAATATTAAAAATCTTAAAATAATTTTTACTGGAAAATCATGAAAGAACTTTATCCTTAATTTTAACATCTTATTTTGAGTAATAGTTACAATACGTTTTTAATTTTATGGAGTGTTAGAAACTCAATTCCTTTACAATTACAATGAAATTTACATCAACTAATAAAAAACTTGAGAGTGAAATATTCATTAAAAAAATTAATAATATTTAGATAAAAATATAGTAAAACAATTTTGGTCTTAATTATAAGTTCTTGTTTTGAATAATAGGTCCAATACTCTTTTGGATCTATTGACTATTAAAAATTCAATTTTTTGTACACATTTAAATTAGCTAATACAAACGTTTAGAGTGTACTTTATTTAAGAAATGTTCAATGAAAAATTCTAAGAAAAAAAGTATAATGAAACAATTTTGTTCTTAAATTTTAAGTTCTATATTTAGATAAAAATATAGTAAAATAGCTTTGGTCTTAATTATAAGTTCTTGTTTTGAGTAATAGTTGCAATACTCTTTTGGATATAAGACCATTAAAAAATCAAGTTTTTGTGTACACATTTAAATTAGCTAATAGATATGTTTAGAATGGACTTTATTTAAGAAATGTTCAATGAAAAAATCCAAGGCAAAAAGAATAATGAAACAACTTTGTAAAATTAAGCTCTTGTTTTGAGTGATATGTAATATTCTTTTCATTTTATAGACTATTAAAAAAAGTGTTTTGTACTTATAATGGAATTTAAATTGGCTAATAGAGACCTTTAAAGTAGACCTTATTTAAGAAATGTTCAATGAAAAACTCTTAAAATAATTTTTAAGAAAAAAATTATAATGAAATAAATTTTGTCCTTAATTTAAGCTCTTATTTTGAACTATAATTGCAACAATTTTTAGTTATAATACACACTATTAAATATTGAATTCCTTGAAAATTTTATAATGATATTTAAATCAGTTAATAGAGACTTTCATAATGAATTTTATTTAATAAATGTTCAATGAAAAACTCTTCAAAAAAGGTGTATGGAAAAATCATTATGAAAGAACTTTATCCTTAATTTTAAGCTTTTGTTTTGATTGACAATTGCAACATTCTTTTGATTTTATATCTAGATTCTTAAAAATTAAAGTCCTTTAAACATTTTTGATGACTTTTGAATCAATTAATAAAGATCCTGAGAGTGAGCTTTATTTAAAAAATGTTTAATGAAAAACTCTTACAAATTTTTTTATCATTAAACAGCTTTGTCTTTAATTTTAACCTTTTATTTAATCAATAATTGTAATATTCTTTTGGTTTTAAACTATTAAAAAATTTAGACCTTTATATTTATAATGATATTTAAGTTTACTGATAGAAACCTTAAAAAATAGCTATTTAAAATTCAAGTACTTTAAACATTTACAGTGACATTTAAATCAACTAATAAAGACCTTGAGAGTGAGCTTTATTTAAGAAATGTTTAAAGAAAAAATCATAAAAGAATTTATAAAAAGAATTAATGAAAGAATTTTGTCTTTAATGTTAACCCTTTATTTTAAGCAATAATTATTTAATACTCTTTTGATTTTATCGATTATTAAAAATCTTCACCTTCTTATTTTGAACAATAATTATAAAATTCCTTTTGTTTATAGACTCTTAAAAATTTAAGACTTTTATACTTATTATAACAATTGATTAAATTAATTAAAAAAAATTGATTATGTCGAACTGAGGGACATATGTAATAAAAAACTCTAAAGAAAAATTCTCATAATAAGACAATTTTTATCCTTAATTTTACCCCAAGTACATTTACAATCACATAAATGATATAATAGAGACCTTAAGAGTAAACTTTATTTAAGAACATTTTATTAAGGAGAGCTAAGAAAAAAATCTCCTTACACTTGCCATGATTTTTTTTAAGTAAACTAATAGAGACCTTAAGAGTGAACTTTGTTTTTAAAATATTTAATGAAAAACTCCTAAAATAGTTTTAGTGAAAAATCATGAAATGTTCAACTTTATCTTTAATTTTAACCTTTTTTTTAGACAAAAGGTATAATGCCTATATTATATTAATATGAGAGTAGATAGTTACATGAAAGCCAAAAAATGACAAATTTTAAAGGCTAGGTGGGAGTTTACATGATATTTCTCTTACATCACCCCAACAACCATCCCAAAAACTTACATCAGGAAGCAAAGTTTTTTAGGACCTTAGAAGACATAATAGCCGACGGATAAAGCAAAAATTAGAAATTCCAAGTCACCGAGTTGCAGGTTTTAGCGCCCCCTACGAGAAGACTGAATTGAATTTTCCCCTTGAACTCCTCCTAAGTAGCTGTAATAATTGGATTAACTGGAGTATCCTATGACTGCACTATGATGTTAATGTCTAGAAGCCTTAGATGAAGAGTTGGAAAGCACTCATGTGATCCCAAAATCAACATTGCATGATACTTTTTCTTGAAATTATTAACCACTTCCCCTCTAATCTCAAAATGGAACCTATTGAGAGCTCTATATAGGTAGCTTGACAAATCCATCTAGAAAGACATTTTCATTGCCTCATAAATTGCAACATACCTTTGCTTGTGCAACAAATAGTGCCTTGGGAAGAGTCCACCAACATATCCTTCCCATTATCAAAGGTCGTATGCATGAATACTTTTGAGCAAGGCATTGTTATCTATAGGTATATTTCATTTACCACCTTGGCTGCTATAATTTGCACTGTAGGAAACCTTTGGACCAAATCCACTATATTGGAAATTAAAATTGACATAAGGTTGGATGGAAGAATTATTCATTGTGACTGTGGATGCAAAATATCTTCCCTTATAATGGATTTTGTGCAACTATAGATTGTAGGGAAATTTACCTTGAACACTTGCAAAGTTGTTCTCTCCCAATACACCCAAAAAAAGGTTGTTCCAATGGAAGCGCTAGAAAGTGTGTTCTATAGTTCCTGGGAAAATATTCCATTGTGGCACTAGAAGAAAGAGAATGAATGATGATGTTGCAGAATAAAAAACCCTCAGAAAAGCAAGAACCCTCTTGACAGACAAAATGCTCCAAGGTACAAGTAAACCTCAAACAAGACACTACGCATGCACCCCCATTTACTTGAAGAGTCGAACCCTAAATAACCACACTAGCCAGCCAACACAACTGCTAAAATAATAATTGAAGAATGAAACAACTACTGAAGAAAATTTCCAAAATGACCTTGAAAATGCCATTTTTAAGAGGGGAGGCGTGCTTGAAATCTTTTCTACAAAGCTTAAGCGACTAACTCATGTCATAGTGAATTAATGGAGAATGAATTAGCACACTTGGAGTTGCCACATATTTTCTAAAATTTATCACCAAATGATGATAAAATATGCTTTGTACAAGATAATTAAAACCTTCAACCATCCAAGCAATCATTATATTTTAAAATAGATATCTCATTTACGCTTGCCTTAGAAGATTATTGAAACCCCTTTTGAAATAACACTTCCCATGTGAAGTGGTACAAGCTATTACAACACCACCTTGGTACTCATGATTTTAAAGAATAATAACATGATTTTCACCACACAAGGAACGGGCCAAAAGATTACAATTCATTTGTCTTCATCGATCCCTTTTTTAGCATAATTGTTTTCAAATGGCATCAAAATTGAATATGTAGTCTAACTAGCTATCTTTCCAAATTTAGATGGCCCAAATTAGAATTTGATCAATTTTGCTTACTTTTTGACTTTAGCCTATTATTTAACAAAACTGTAGACACATAAAAATGGCCTAGACCGACAAACCATTTTTTTTATGATGACCACACTTCTCCCTCATATAATTAAAGTATTAATCATTCCTCCATGATTTTTTTTAAAAAAATTATATTTATTTATTTAAATACATCACTAATCAATCCTTATTCCCTCCAATAATTAAATAAATTTCTAATTACCAACAATACCATTTATCCTACATATTACTTTTAGTTTGAAATGACTCTCCTGCTCTCTGCTAGAATGGTTATCTTGCTCACTGTTGAAACCCTCATGCTTTCTGTGGATGTTGCATCGTTGGCTTCTGGTAGGCTGTTGGCTTTTGGTGTGCCATTGGCTTTGGGTGCACTATTGGCTTCTGGTGTGCTGTCAGCTTCTGCTGGGTCGATTTTTCCGCTGTTGGGCCTTGTGTTGTTGGTAGGCGGGTGTTTGTAGATAGTTCATTGTGTGTTGTTAGGTTGTCGATGTCTTCAAATGTGTCTCCTAATGGTTCATGACCTGTGCTAGGTGGGTTTGCTTCTTCTGATTTTCCTCCTTTAGGGTTTGGGTTGTTGCACGTGGATGTCCCTCTTTCATGCCCTACTTCTCAGTCCTTTGCTAAGGTGGTTGGTTCTAGTGATAAAAATCCCTTCTTCTTCTCTTCCCTCTTTTAAGCATAAACCCTTATGATGCTCTTCTTCTGCCCCTAATGTTATTTTTGGGCAAGAGGTGTTGGATAAAAAAGATTATTTCTCTCGTTCTACTCTTATTTGTAGATTTATTGGTTTATGGCCTTCTCTCCCAAATCTACACAAATGGGTTTTGGAGTCTTGGAGGCCTATTGTTGAGGATAGGATTGAACTCTATCCTTCAGCTAGGGGTTTCTTTGTGGTTGATTTTCAATTTGACAAGGATAGGGCTCAAGTGTTGGAAGGGAGTGTTTGGCTATGGAGAAAGCACTCGCTTTCTCTCCAGCCTTGGTTCCCTTCTTTCAACCCTCTTTCTGAATTTATTAGTGTTGTTCCTACTTGGTTTAGACTTCCTAATTTTCCTCTTCAGTTTTGGACTCCTTGTTTTGAGTCTATTAGGAATTCTATTGGTAGGTTTGTTATGGTTGATTTGTCTTCTCTTATCTATGATCATCCTACTTTCGCTCGCATTCTTGTGGATGTTAATACCTCAAAAGATTTACTTGGGAGGTCATTTTGATGGTGGGGTCTAGACCATGGTCTCAGATTCTTGATTATGAAGGTTTTCCTTTCCATTGTAGGAGATGTTTTTCTACAAGTCATTTGGCTACAAACTATCAGAAGTCTTCTCAGAGCTTTGCTACTTGGTGGAAATATGCCCGTCGTGAGCATCTTACTGTGGGTGAATCTTATGATGATTCTAGGGAAGATTCTGGGTATGATGACTTGGCCACTAAAATCATGGCTTCTTCTACTGATGGTTCTCAATTGTCATTTGCTATTATTGTCGCTACTCCTAGGTCTCCTACAGTTGTTTTTGGGGCTTCTGAAACTGTTATTGCTATTGGTATTGGTGGTTCTTCTACAGCTATTGGTTCGTCTGCAGTTGCTACTAATGTGGTTGATTTGTCTACAGTTGTTGTTGCGGCTGGTGAGGTTGCTACTATTACTGCTAATGATTTTTCTACTATTGATGTGACTACTATTTTATTTGTAGCTCATGTTATTGTTGTTGGTTGTGGGAGTGACACTCCTAGTTCTTTTCCTATTTTTCCTTTACTGGCTTGTCCTCTGACTTCCCCTTGCTCCATTCCTTCAGAGGATGATCTTTCTTGGATGGTTGTGCAAAGAAGGAAGAGAGGTCTCCCTAAGCATAATCATTCCTCTCAATCCCTTGTTAAATTTGTTCATGGTGGTTGAAAGGCTGCACGTGTGGTTTAGCTCTACTTTTCCCACCGTTGCTTGAGGTTGTTTGGTTGTTGTTCTTTGTTTATCTTTGGAGTAGTTGCTTGTATCTTTTGCAATTTTTGGGTGTTTGGATGTTGCTGACAGTCTAGTGTTATATCTTTTGAGCAGCATTTGGTACCTAAAGTTGTAAAGGGCTTTGAGTCCCTTCAAAACCTATTTTTCCCTTATAATCAAAACATTACCATTTATCTTTCAATTAAATAAAATTATCCATTTAACCTACTTTCCATCCCACAAGTAAATAATTAAAAAAATTATTTATTTCATTTTATCTTATTCACATTTATGAATTAATCCATTATTTAATTCATAAGTCAACTTTCCTCCATAAATCAAATAATTCTTATTATTATTTGTTTTTCCAACTACCTCTTTTCCTCCACCATTGATTTAATTACTTTCAATTAAATCTCAACCCTTCATTTCAAAGCTTTCCCTAACTTTGACATAATGTTTCCCTTACCCCAATGCTCCTCATCACATTGAATCCTGGCCTTTGATCTTAGGTTTTTGTAAACTTTTAATCTTGACCATCCATTCTCAATTTGACATTCTTTAAAAGGCTCTCTCTCAAGTCATTTTACACAAACTTATTTTCAACAATTCACACATAGCATGCTTGAGAGCTTTGAGTACTTGAGCATTCAATACTTCAATATCTTGTTTGGCTTAGACATAGGTTATAGCTGCACTTCAATCTGAGGGTAATTATTCAATTTGTAGTAAGATGGAGAAGGCCAATAGAGGTCAATCAATGGAGGCTTGAAGACCAGGTGACTTTGTTTCATGTTTTTATGTGTCTTGCTTTCCATTGTGCTCTATTGTTGATTAGGGATTTAGTTTATGCTACTTGCACTTAACTTGAAAATCTTTACTCTAATACATTTGATAAACCCAATAGACACATTTATTCTTTAATGTTATTGCAATAGATGCATTGTGTTATTCCTACAATAGTTATTCTGCATGATATTATTGTTCTTTCCACATGATTTTTGTTCTTATAACAAATGCTTTTCATGACGTGATTGTGCATTATATTTAAATTTATTTGATATTCTGGTATTTTGATATGCACTCTTGACGTGGAGATCTTGCAGAATAATAGCATAGTGGTTTTATCGTTTACAAGCGCCTGCATTCCACTTCGCTATGCTTCTGAGTATTATCTCAATTATTTTCTCTTAGTTGGAGAGATATCCGTACCCCATGTTTGAACTTGTATCTGTAGTTTGGGGAGAGAATGTTTATGGGTAGTGATTCAAACTTAATGTATTAGCTGAACATTCATTCCTAAGTATAGACATTATCCATTGATCATAGATATTGGTTATGGGTATTGCTTAGTCACTATTTCCTTGGTTGGGCGTTGAGTTTTATTGTTGCACTTTACAGGGTGGCTGAGCTAAAGTGAAAGCATTTTATTGCTGCAAAATGGTCTTTAGATATTCACTGGAAACTCTTCTCTCAGTTTTTTTTCTACCTTCGTATTATGATTTCACTGGTTTTGGCAGCAATAACAGGTTTTGTTTTTAATTTGGCAGCAATTTGAGTGAAAACTCTAGCAAGATCATTAAATCGACAACATCAAGCAAATGTTTACACTTGCGTGAACACACGAAGCACATTTTAAAATCATAAAATCTGTCTTAGTTATGATTTTAATTTTATTGTTAAATTCAGATTTTAATTTTAGTTTCATTTAGATTTTAATAGCTTTTAATTTTTAGTGTTAAATTCAGATTTTAATTTTAGTTTCATTTAGATTTTAATTTTAGTTTTGATTAATCTAGGTTAATTAGAATTTGATTACGATTAATATTAATTTAGATTACTTTAGAAATTTAGTTTTTAGTTCTAGTTAGATTTAGATTTGTAGATTTAGATTTTTAGTTTTTTTTAAATTTTGTTAGATTTGAGATTTTTTTAATTTAGCTTAATTTAGTTTCTAATTTTAGATTAACTTTGGTAATTAGATTAATATTTTAGAATAGTTTGATTTTGATTAACTAATTTAGAATTAGATTAATTTCAAATTTTTAGATTAATTTCGGAGTCATCCTTATGAGGGCTTGTTGTGTGCTAAATCTGTTTTAGTTTAGGTTTTTTTTTTAAAACTAGATTTTCATTTTACTTTAATTTAGATTTTAATCTTTTAATAGTTAAATTAGATTACCATTAATATTAATTTAGATTACTTTAGAAATTTAGATTTTATTTTTAGTTAGATTTAGACATTTAGATTTTAGTTTTATTTAGATTTAGATTTTTAAATTTTGTTAGATTTTAGATTTTTTTTAATTTAGTTTAATTTCATTTCTAATTTTAGATTAACTTTGGTAATTAGTTTAATTTTTAGAATAGTTTTTGATTTTGATTAATTAATTTGTATTTTTTATTTTTTAAAATTTTTAGATTAATTAATGCATATTAGATTAATATAGAGGGGAGGGTGGGGGAGCTATCGAGTCCCCCCGCACCCCCCGCGCCCCCCACCCGAGTTGGGCACGATGACTTACTACTCATCAAGGCTATCTCCCGCTAGTCGGTTTAGTCACTTTCTAGACGACATATTGAAAACCTTGGAAGATCAACCTTTTGATTGAGCAACCAAGTCGAGTGCACCATGGGGGGACTCAAGATTTTATATTTTTTTTAAGATTTTAAGATTAATTAATTTAAATTGGTTTAATTTCAAATTTTTAAGTTATTTTAGATTTTTAGATTTCTTTAGATTAGATTAAATTCTAGATTTTTAGATTAGATTATTTTTCTTAATTTTAGTTTTGATTAGATTAATTTAGATTAAGACTAAATTTAGTTTATATTTTGACTAATTTAGCTTAAATAACTTTATTTTTAGTTTAAATTAATGATAGCATGGATTAATTTTATTAATTAACTTTAATCTAGATTAATTTTGTTGGTTTAACATATAGATTAATTTTAGATTAATTTAGATTACTTTTAGGATTAACTTAGTTAGGTTTAGATTAAATTTTAATTACAATTAATTAGATTAATGTCATTTTCAATTTTTAGTTTAATTTTGATTTTTTTGACTAATCTTTGATCCTTTTTGTAAGTTTGAATGTCCAAGATTTGAAATTTAAAACGTAAACTTTTGTTTGTCAAAGATTGGGGGTCAAACCTACTAATCGTGCTTTGCAGGGCTCTTGCTTTAGTTTTCTTTATTTTGAGTTTCTTTTTCACCTAAAATGATTAGTGGGCCTAAAAAGAACTTGTGTGTTTGAATTGACATCATAAGCAAGTTTAAAATCTACTAGTGCTTGTGTTGTCTTGTGGTTTTCATTTTGTTTCTCGGTGCATAGGCTCTTCTCTCATGCCATTTGGCGATCTTGAGAATCAAAAACACCTTTAGACATTTTGTACAACCACCCACACATTTGGATTTTGGAATTAAAATGAACATTATGCGAGTGTGAGGCAAAGGTGTGTGTGTATGCACTCCCCTTGTGCTTCGTGTGATTTTGGGTGATCAAAAACAACATCTTTGTCTTGCTTTTGTTACCTTTAGAGGGGTCTGCTTCAAAAGAGGGAATGACTCCAACCGGTTTTTCTCTCGAGCCGATATATAAAAGGGTAAGACTAAACCATCAAGTCCTCACAGTATGTAGACCTTAGCCATGTAGTGTCACTCAAAATAGGTTACATGTCGTAAATTGTATAAGAGACCCTACTAGAGTGATTAGAGCCTTAAGTGGATTGTTGGACGCTCGCAAGGTGCCATGTACCCGAGTATTCACTAAGAACCTTTATTATAGTGGCTGAAATCCCTTTCACTTGCTAGTGTAGGAACAGTCATTCTAAAGCTACCCACGTCTTCACTAAGCATGTGTAGAGGTAGAAATTCCTCTTTGAGGAATTGAGGTTTGGTGGGCGCGATAAGTGAGTGTCGTGTAAGGGGGAGCCAACACCACCAAGTCTTTAGTTGTCCACCTTGTTTAAGTGGTTGGAGAAATCTGAGCGGGGATCTAGCGAGTGGTATCACTTGAGAAGCCTAGGTTGTGCAAAGTGTTTGTCAAGATCAAACTAAAAAAAAAAAAAATTATCTGCTTCTGTTAAATATGTGTGTGTCTTTCAAACAAACAAGGAAACAAACTTTACACTTGAAAATTGCAACACTTCACAACATTACACCAAGCAACCTTTTCTAAACCAAATAGTCAAAATCAGGTCAAACTCTTGCCAAAATCAGGTTCAAACCTTTGAGGTCCATTTTCAGACCAACGTCTTGTTGTGATTCTTGTTTAAAACTATAAAATTGCTTAATTCACCTTGCATATCATTTCCATTATTAGGTCACCATTTTTGGTACATTAGCATCCTCATTACTTGCATATCCCAACATCACATTAGGCTACCTTTTTCAGACATTTAGGCTTGACACGTTGTGGATTTTAGGATAGAACAACTATCTATACCTTGGCACAAATCATTGCTTCAACAAAATATTGTCACTTGACCAAGTCACTTTTTAACTTGGGGTAAAAGAACAAAGTTGTGTCACACTTTCAGCCAACTTATCAGCACAACTAAATTTAAGTATTTCTAACTAAAAATCAATTTTGGTCAAACATATGATCTAGTAAGATTCATTCTAGCTAAGTTAGATACTTCCATAACTTTTTAACTAAAATTGTTGGCTAAAAATATATGGAGCGCCACTTTGAGTCCAATTTACCAAAAAAATAAAATTATTTGAAAAACTTGAAGTTTCAATAATTCTTACTAACATTTTTTTTTAAATATTAAAATACCCTTTTGTAGATCTATAAGTGTGGTTTTCAAAAGAATATTTATTTTAATAATTTAATTATTATTTATATTTTACTTTTTATTTTTACTAAAAGTAGGTTATGAGCATAAAATATTAGGTTGATGACCATGCCAAGGAAAAATACTAAAACTTATTAAATAAATTTAAAAAATAAGATGCACTAGATAAAAGAATATGTTTCAAGATGGTATAATTTTTTTCCATTTTAGATAAATATTTAATATGAAAGTTGAGTTCTGGTGGAAACAATTATTTTTTGATTCACACAAAGTTTAATATTTATTTAAAAATATACATTTATCAAAATTGGAAAAAATATATCCATGCACTAAAGTTTCAAGTTATAAATACACAAAAAAAACTAAGAGATAAAACATAAAATTTACTATAAAAAGTTTGACGTCTCATGCAACTTCAATTTTCAGCATTTTATCACCAACTAAATTATAGTGTTAATTTATTAAAAACTAGTTTAAAATAAATTTTTATTTTTTTTTAAAATACAAATATAAAATATACTAAAAAATACATATTTTACTAGTTTACATCATTTCAAAATTCAAAACATATATGCCACTTTTTAGTGATTCAAGTTTAAAAGTTGGATTAGTGTTGGTTGTTTCCTTTATAAAGTGTGACACAACTTTGTGCTTTTACCCCTTAGTCCTTTGTCATTTTGGTGATAATTTCCTACTCACAAGTCTAGTTGGGAAACTCACCTTGTCACTCTTTTCACTTGTCCTACAAAAAGGCCATTTGACAATCCTAGTTGAAACATTAGTTTACCCTTAGATAGAACTAGTGATCTTGTTCTTACATCTTTCAAAAGTGTTTAATCCCTTAAGTTCACTATAGGTATCCATCACCTCTTAGTCATTTGCATCCATCATACCACAACATTTTAGACCTAAAAGATCATTTTCATAAATTCTAGGTCACTTCATAACATCCAAGGTTATCATTATCACTTTTAGTCTTGTTGCATGCATTAGGCATCTTTTATCCTCAAAATACCAAAAAAAAATAGTTGCATTACATTTAGGCATATCTTATTTCAAAAAATATGGAAAATATATTCTTAGTCTCATACCTTCCACCTTCATTTTGAGCAAGTCTTATATGGTTGAAACTAGATTGCAAAAGAAACGTCGAGCAATTGATCTGTTTCATGATGATGAGGACCTTTAAAATTACACTAGCACACTCAATTTTGACAATACCATTAATGATCCTCACAACAATGCCAACCTTGATAGGGTCATGACCATGTCAACTTGGGGACTACATCTTATCAACAACCAAAGACACAAAATTCTTCCGAACAATTCCTTGTTAGAGACAAAGATGGAAATGTGTTCATAGAAGAAGTAGAGGTTGCTGCATAAAATCCTAAAGTAGCCTCTCTTGTGGAAGAAATTGCCATGTTGGACCCTCCACAATATTTATCCAAACTATTACATGAAGGAGTTAAACTACCTCAATGATTTGATTTCAATACCTTATGCGTAGCAATATCAACCAAGGAAAACACACAAACAAGGCAAGGACAATCTACACCATAATTTATAATTTCCATACCCATTGGAACAACAAGCACAAATACCACAACTACCAACACTTTATCCATATTTGTGACATAATCTATCTCATGACCCATGACACAAACCACATCACAACCATTATTCACAATGCAACCCTTTGGCTCGACATTTACTCCCTTTGGGTCATCATCTCTAGCCATAAGGGGAATCCACATCTAACATCCTTGGTAGACCTAAGGCAAGATGGGTTCTCATCAAAGGATCTCAATCAAACACAAACACCATGTCACAAGGTCCTCATATTAATACACACACCTTACAAGGACAAACCATGAACCCTCCACATAGTCAAAATACACACACATCACATGGTTATAATCCTCTTCAACAAGGACAAGGATCACAAACAACACTACCTCTTAACATGTCATATGGTTACACACACATGGATTCTTTTTTGACAACTGCAACATAGCTCAACCACTTCTCACATCCCAACTTACACATCACACATTCATACTCATGGCCACAATCAAAATCCACCACATATGCACAATGCTCCAAACCAAAACATGTCATCTCAACAAAACATGGGACCACACAACACAAATATGGGACCTCATAACAATGCTGCCAACAATCCCATAATAGATGCATTGATTTCCCTACAAAATCAAGTGGAAGGGATGCAAGTGTCAAACAAGAAGACGTACTCATCACATGATCTACATCCTTATCCATATGACACTAGCATATACATGCCTCCTTTCCATCCTGGGTATAGTATCCCTACCTTCACTAAGTATAAGGGAAAGATAAATCCTCTCGAGCACATATAAGAATTCACCACTGCTTGTGTGGATGTTGCATATGATCATTCCTATGTTTTGAGACTCTTCCCTCGAAGTCTTACTAGGCCTACACTTGAATGGTTTGGATTGATACCTAAAGGGTCTATAAAGTCATGGGATGACCTTGCCAATAAGTTTGTAGAGAATTGTGCAAGTACAACATTGAAAATGATGTCACGATTGCTACCTTATGCCCCTTGACAGAAGATGAGGGAGAACCCTTCATTACTTTCTTCCAAAGATAACATAGTATGGTGAGTCAATGTCCCATTGAGATTCCTGAAAAAAAAAGTGGACATGTTCATAGAAAACCTTAAGCCAAAGTTGAAACACCCTCTACAAGGACATTGTTGTGCCACATTTGTAGACTTATTTGAGAAAGTAATGACACTAGAAAAGGTCCTAATCACCCAAGGTGAACTTACATATGGCAATAAAAAAACACATAACCAAAAACCCTCTAACAAAAAAAGAAAGTTTTGGTCCCGCAATAAGAATGTAACAAACGATCGAGTTGTAGACATGAAAGTTGTGAATAAAACATGACACACATTGCATCTTAAAGCACCCAACATGAATAAAAACATAGCTAATGTGGTACAAAATAATCAAGAATTAGGACCTCCAAGACAACCAAGGCAATACCCACGATGACAATACACTCCTTTACTAGAACCAATTGAATATGTCCTGAAAAAGCTAGTATAATCAAATGTCATACAACTCCAAGAGCCCAAACCATACGACCTAGGACAGTTCAAACCATCTTGGTGGGATGAAAATGCCTTTTGTGAATACCACCACATCAAAGGGCACAAGACCTTGTCATGTCATCAATTGAACAATATAATACAAGACCTAATTGAAAATGGTACCATAGAGGTCGAAGGACAACAACAAACTTCCAATCAAGACCATACAATCTTCAAGAATCCACTACAAGACCATGGTTTAGGAAAGCCCTCCACCTTAGGTTGATAGACAAACAATCAGGCTAATTATACCAGGAATGCATTTGATTACTCAACAATAATTGATCACCTTCATGCCGCTGATGATTATGTCAACAAAATCACCATTAAAAAGGTTCTTGAATGTGTTGTCATTACCCATAGGGCTAAGGTTACTTTATCTAGTCCTTCTTCAAAGCAGCCACAATCCAAAGGCCAATATAATATTGTTGACCAATTGAGCAAGACAGCTACACACATTTCTATTCTCAAGATGTTACACCTATCACCTAAGCACCAAGCTATCCTCAATAAGACTTTGAAGGAAACCTCTATTCCCACTAACCTAGACGTCAACCGATTGGAAACCATGCTTGGATACTTGGATAATTCACTCCATGTCTCCTTTTTTGAAAAATACTACTCTACACAAAAGTCTAACCATAATGACCCATTTCACCTGGAAGTATTTGTCCATCCACACAAGGTTAAACGAGTCCTGGTAGATGGTGGAGCTAGACTAAATATTTTCACTTTAAAATTGGTCAAGGCATTGGGCTATTTTGAAGCATGTGTAGACACAACCAAATTATTGTAATCAAGGCCTATGATGATGAAGAACACTCTTCCAAGGGTTTTATCACACTCCCTATTAGAGTTGGACCTACAGTTTTGGACACCATATTCTAGGTCTTGGATCTTGAAATCCATATAACCTTCTCCTTGGTAGACCCTGGATTCACACCATGAAATTCATGCCTTCCACCTATCATCAATACTTGAAATATCCATATAATTACATCAAAGTCACGATCATTGGTGATCCCGATCCCTTCCAATATTGCACTAATTTAAGGGTAGTTCCCGAATGTTAGGTGCCTATCAATCGAGAGGCTTCTACATCCACTACCCCATCCACTTCATCTAGTTACGTTGATCCCTCCACCCTCATTAAATTATCCACATCTAAAACCCCATCTTCCAACCCAAAAATCAAGATCCAAGACAAAGGTTGTGGTGAGTATAAACTAAATACTGCCTATTGCATCACAAAGCTACCTAAGTCTCCCAAGTCTTATGGTAGGCCTTGTTTTAAGATGGAACCCAAAGTCATCAGTAAATTTCCTCCCACCACCACCTTCACAAGCTGGGGAGAGTTAAACAAAGAAGACATTAAGAACATTTCAACATGGATTTACAAAGACAAAGAAGATATATTACCAATACCAATAGAACAATATGGCAAAGGTTTTGAGCTCATGAAACAAAAGGGTTATGATGGAATCAATGGACCTGGTATACATAAAACTAGAATGAGAGAACCCTTGATTCCTCTTAAGCATCCAAAGAACTTAGGGCTAGGATTTGTACCACTTAAGATCGATGCTCCAAGTACTAAGGTGCTTTCAAATAAGGATGTGAGTGCTTCAACATACATTGAGACATCTAAAGACCCCATCAACATTTATTATGGAGACACCACCTCTAATGAATATGAGTGGGATCCCTACACCACAAGTGACTATGATCTTGATCATGTATTTCAAGAGTTTGACATACCCCACCCATCCTTTACCAACCTCATGGATATCAATATTCATGTTGACTCCTTTTATGAACCTGACCCACCAAAGACCATAGACGAAAGAGCATGGATAAACTCATTTTGGGACCTCAATAATACCTTTGTCTTTACCCTATCATCTCCTTCCCCATCCTTCACTAACACTAGCGTTTTCATCCCCCTCATTTACCCACAATTGATCAATTGGGACCAACAAGATCCACCTACCTTGGAAATATTTGAAAATGATGAGGCCATTGCTAAATTTTTGGGATTACGAAAGGGAATACCACATGGGAACCATAAGGATGGCTTCACTAGATGTTGCAACATATTTCAATGAGACTTTCCTAACCTTTAGTCACAAAAATGACAAAAATAAAATAAAAAATGAACGATCTTTAGGTGAAAACCGCAAGGCACCTTCTGACCAAGAAAAAGTAAAAAGAAAGAATGTATCCTAGGGAAAAAACCTCTTTGAGGCACCCGAGGATGGAGGGTTGGAATTTGTCCCTGTCAATCAAGAGAGATCCCCAATGTTGATCGAAGACATAATAGAGGTCAACATCAGTACTATAGATAATCCTAAGACTTTTTTGTTTGCAACATCCCTGACAGAAGAGGAAAAACCAGAATCTCAAGCATTCTTTGCAGAACACCAAATCAATTTCACATAGTCTTATGCTAACATGCCATGGATGGATCCTGAGTTGGTCCTACATGATCTACCATTGCATCCAAATGCAAAGTTGTTCAAACAAAAGCTTAGAAATATGTAGACACATAAAAATGGCCTAGACCCACAAACCATGTTTTTTATGATGACCACAATTTTCTCCCTTACATAATTAAAGTATTAATCATTCCTCCATGATTATTTAAAAAAATAAATTACATCTATTTATTTAAATATGTCACTAATCAATCCTTATTCCCTCCAATAATTAAATAAATTTATAATTACCAACATTACCGTTTATCCTTCAATTAAATAAAATTATCCATTTAACCCACTTTCCATCCCACAAGTAAATAATTAAAAACAATTATTTATTTCCTTTTGTCTTATTCACATTTATGAATTAACCTTTTATTATTATTATTTGATTTTCCAACTACCTCTTTTTCTCCACCATTGATTTAATTACTTTCAATTAAATCTCAACCCTTCATTTCAAAGCTTGCCCTAACTTTGACCTAATGTTGCCCTAACCCTAATTCTCCTCATCACATTGAATCATGGCCTTTGATCTTAAGTTTTTATAAACTTTTAATCTTGGCCATCCATTCACAATTTGGTATTCTTTAAAAGGCTCTCTCTCAAGTCATTTTACACAAAGACTTATTTTCAACAATTCACACATAGAATATTTGAGAGATTTGAGTACTTGGGCATTAAATACTTCAATATCTTGCTTGGCTTAGACATAGGTTATAGTTGCACTTCAATCTGAGGGCAATTAAATTCAATTTGCAGCAAGATGGAAAAGGCCAACGAAGATCAATCAATGGAGACTTGAAGACCAGGTAACTTTGTTTCATATTTTTATGCTTCTTGCTTTCCATTGTGCTCTATTGTTTATTAGGGATTTAGTTTATGCTACTTGCACTTAACTTGAAAATATTTACTCTAATACACAAACAAGTTAAATTTCCCCCTTCCTGCCATGAATCATTATTGGTTATCCTTTACATCCCAACACAATTATGAGGTTGATGCTTCACGTGAAACAATTATAGCTAAATGAGGATATACAATTAAGTGATCATAATTGTTTGAAATTGACACCACCTGATTATCACAACCCATATTCACTAGATAATCTGCCACTTTGTTACCTTCACGATATGTATGGGTAATATCATATGAAAGAAACTTGTCTAACAATAGCCATACCCTCTACAAAATATACTTCAAGTTCCAACTATGACTTCTCCTTTCTTTGCATGAATTAATGATAATCAGTGAATCCCCTTCAATATAGATTTTTGAGATACCTAGACTTATACTTAGTTTCAAACCCAAAATAATTGCTTGAGCTTCTACAATGTTATTAGTGCCACGAGGAAGATGAAATGATCTAGCAACTACTACTAAACCAAATGAATCACGAATACAAAATCATGCACCTGAAACATCTTATTTTGAGTAATAATTACAATACTCTTTTAGTTTTATATAGTGTTAAAAACTCAAGTCCCTTACAGTTACAACGACATTTACATCAACTAATAGAAACCTTTAGAGTGGAATGCTCATAAATAAATATAAAATAGATAAAATATAGTACAAAACAACTTTGATCTTAATTATAAGTTATTGTTTTGAGTTATAGTTACAATATTATTTTGGGTCTATAGACTATTAAAATTAAATTTTTGTACACATTTAAATTAGCTAATAGAGACGTAAATCTAGAGTGGACTTTATTTAAGAAATATTCAATGAAAACTCCAAGAAAAAAATCATAATGAAACAACTTTGTCCTTAATTTTTAAGCTCTATATTTAGATAAAAATGTAGTAAAATATATTTGGTCTCAATTATAAGTTATTTTTTGAGTAATAGTTGCAATACTCTTTTGGATCTATAGAATATTAAAAATTCAAGTTTTTTTACACATTTGAATTAGCTAATAGAGATTTTTAGAGTGGAATTTATTGAAGAAATATTCAATGAAAAACTCTAGGGAAAAAATCATAATGAAACAACTTTTTCCTTAGTTTTTAAGCTCTATATTTAGATAAAAATATAATAAAATAGCTTTGGTCTTAATTATAATTTATTTTTTGAATAATAGTTGTAATACTGTTTTGGGTCTATAGACTATTAAAATTCAAGTTTTTGTATACATTTAAATTAGCTAATATAGACATTTAGAATGGACTTTATTTAAGAAATGTTCAATAAAAAAACTCCAAGGATTAAAACATAATGAAATAACTGTGCCCTTGATTTTCAAGCTCTTGTTTTGAGTGATATGTAATATTGTTTTCATTTTATAGACTATTAATTTTTATTTTTTTCATTTATAATGACATTTAAATTGACTAATAGAGACCTCTAAAGTGAACTTTATTTAAAAAATGTTCAATAAAAACTCTTATGAGAATTTTTAGAAAAAAATTTATAAAAATAATTTTGTCCTTAATTTAAGCTCTTGCCTTGAGCTATAATTAAGTTTTACACACTATTAAATATTCAATTCCTTTAAACACTTATAATTATTTTATCCTTTTGAAAGAACTTTATCCTTAATTTTAAGCTCTTGTTTTGATTGACAATTGCAACATTCTTTTGATTTTATAGACTATTAAAAATTCAAGTTCTTTAAACATTTATTAAATCAATTAAAGATCTTGAGAGTGAAATTTATTTAAAAAATGTTTAAAAAAACTCTTACAAGAATTTATAGAAATTTTTTATAATTAAATTTTATTTTTTTGGGACGCAAATGAAGATTTGACTGATTTATCAAAATTGGTTACATAGATACGGCCATGTCAGTTTACATTTTTTTGCCACCCTGACCCCAACTCTATGCAGGGCTATTTACAAAACCTAGAAACAACCAAAGCTTCTACAATTACATCCTTCACATCACACCTACAACCATTGTGTCCAAAAAACCTGAGCATCCAAATGTTGTATTCGATTCACCCCACATCGTCATTGCGGGCACCCTCAATAGTCACCAAAAAGGAGAAGTAGCACCACCGCACCGATGCCATTACACATTCTCCACACCCTCCACCTATAACTATTCTCTAATCCACCCCACTCATTGGTGCCAAATAGAGATGATGTTTCAAGAAGATAACACCACAATTAACACGAGCCATGTGTTTCACCAAAGCCTCTCTTTTTATGTCTAACAAGAATGAATATCGCTTCACAATCACACCAGGCATGAAGACCTTGTTCATATCTTTTGGTATTGGCAACCCAATCCCTAGTTCCATAATGATTATCATGTCTACTACTTCGTACAACAATTCCACCATGATTATCTTATGGGGCCATCAACAATACCATTGCTTTAGGCAACTCCAAATCCAAAAGAGAAGCCATAAAACGAGAAGCTATGTCTGTGTTGGTTCTGTATCTCTCCAAAGAGACCATAAATTCTTGACCCAAAATTAACTCTATTGCCCCCAACACCAATGGATCGCAGTCCTTAAAAATATAGGTTTCATTCGGTGTTGAAGAAAGCCTAGAGATTTTGAGAGGCAACGAGTCTTACCAATGTCTCCATCTTGTCGCAGAATGTCAAAACATGGTGACAAACTGAGCCAAAAGCGGTATAGAATTAGGAATCAGATAACTCCTAGAAAAAAATCACTTATGTACATACAAAAACACATGAAAAACATACATAACAACATACATAACATGACGAGATATCGTAGTGCAGGGCCCGCTAGACAGGGGATCAAAGTAACGAAATCAGCAAATGAGAAAAAATGTCCAGGAAATGGTAGGTAGGAGTTAACGACACCATCAGGTCGATTTTCCTACCTCTTGTCGGCCGAAAAATGTGGGTGTCTTAGCTTGGTCATGAATTTTCACTTTCATTCGCTTTTTTCTGGCTTGGGAAAACTAGAAGGGGAATGACGTGGGTCGTTTTGGTTTCGAGAAAGAAAGGTGAAAACACTATTTGTTTCTAGTCTGCACGTTGAAAGTTGAAAGTTTGAGTGCATGTGGAGGAGGAGAAAATAAATGAAATCCAGGTGATATTTGGTAGTTTGGACGTTGTAAGCAGAAGTTTAGAGTGCATGTGGAGGAGTTGGAGGAGAAAACTAACCAAATTGAGGTGAGGGGAGGGGTGCTAACCAATTCGGTTGCAGAGGGTTTTACAACACCTTGTAATTTGTAATTTAGGAAACACAATGTGCGGGATTTCATTTATTTGAATCTCCTTGTTTAAATGTATGAATGTCTTCAAAATCACACATTCCATTGTTATGTTCAAATTTTGCATGATTGAAAAAAAAGTGCACAAAATAATTGTAATTAAATGGAAAACACAATGTTGGGTTTCAGTTATTTAAATCTCCTTGTTTAAATGTAAAGGGTTGTCTCATGGTGGGTTGCTTGCTTCTTAACACCTATGGTTTTGCAACATGGAGTGTTACAAAATAGTATGAATGTCTTCAAAATCACATTCCATTATTGTGTTTAAATTTCACATGATTGAAAAAATAAAGTGCAAGAAATAATTATAATTGGGAAATGTTGGTGTAAATAAAGTCTTGTACCTAGTTAATTCATTACCAGGTGACTTATTTACACATGTTAAGTTTACTTAGGTCATAGGAAGGAATCTTTATAGAAGGTGTTAGTTCTCATTAGTTGTTATCTTATCTTTTGACAACTACTACATGTGAATCTAGGTAAGTGTGATTAGATGTCTCATGTCATATGATTAAGACACTTGTCATAATCCTATGACATCAAGTATCTCACCTTGGCTATATAGCCAAGGGGTCTTTCTCATTGTAAGAAATCACTTGATATCATTGAATCAATTGAAAAGAATACAGTCTATTATTGTCACATTATATTCGCTCTTCTTGTGCTTTCAATTTGGTCTCAAGATCTTAGTATCATAGCCAATTCTAACATGGTATCAAAGCAGGTTGGGTGCCATTGGAGAGTTTTTTTTTTCTGAAGAGAGATACCAGATTTGGGGAGGTTCCATTTTTGGCTCTTTATTGCGGATTCAAATCAAAGCTTGTTGGTGCAAATATGAGCTCACCATTACATCCAAAAGGTTTGAATCTAAAAGGTAGCTGTATTTTTGGAGCATTTTGGGTCAAATCTGACTTTGCCATTGCATCCAAAAGGGCCAAAAACCCTAAGATCGACAACCAAATCATCCAAATCAAAGCAGTTATCTAGTGAGGCAAATGTTTTTTTCCCAGAGTGTTGTACAACCCCAAGTCGCCATTACTGCACATCGGTAGGATTTTGAAAAATATATTTTATTATTTGAAATTTTTTGAAATTTAAAAAAAATAAAAAATCATTGTACCGATCAAAATATTTGAAAGGCTTTGATTTAAAATAAAAAATAAAAAAAATCAAAAGTTTATTTTTTGCGGTCAGTAGTACCACATAGGGTATAGTTTGCATCATAGGGTACCGCAGAGTACCCGACGTCCATAGGCTACCACATGGTGTTACCTCCCTCATCAAACGTGACCCCACCTTCCATCATCCAATGGTAATTAAAATTTTGGCCCCGTTCATTCAAAAAACCAGCGAAAGAATTCAAAATGGTCGATAAAATCCAGACAATCAAAAAAATCAATAATTCTAGGTGGTGAATAAAAAATTGAATATTCGCAAAGAATATTCGATAGAATATTCTTAAAGTGAATTCAAGATTCCAGCAGACGAGACCAGATCCAACAGCCGTCGATTTTAAGCAAAAATTTTTTTTTTTACAACTGGTAGGCCATCAAATTTAAGCTAGTGAACTACTTATGTCAGTAACACATCATCACTGACGTCAGTGTTCTTTTGAAAATTTTGGCCCCCCTCACGAATTGCATTTTCATTTTCACAGTCAAATTTTGAAGGCTCATATCTCGACCATATGACCTCCTTTTTCAGTGCAATTTTTTTTTATTTGGGCTAGAATTTTGCACTCTTCACAGTGGTGCAGTTAGTTTTTGGTTTTGGTGTCTAGTTTTTCCATAAATTTCAGATTCTCATAGGTGTTGTTGCTTCATCCTCATTTTGGAAACTTTGGGAGCTCATATCTTGCTCCTATAGTAACATTTTTTGGTGTAATTGTTTTTGAAAGTGCATAATATTTTTTGTACTTCTCAGTAGTATGATCATATTGATCTCATTTTGTACCAAAAATTGCACTTGGGTTTGTATCCTATTTTGGCATCTGTAAGCACTAAGATCAAAGTCCACTTTACTCTTTTGGATTCTAGCAACTATAAACACAATAAATATAAAGTGCCAAATCAAATATTGGTTGGGGGTTTCATGATTGAGTGATTCTGGGGGGGTAATCTTGTAGTGGTTGGTTGCATTCTTTTGCTTGGTTTGTGTTATTGCAATGGGGAAATCACAAATTGAACTCCTAACTCCACATAATTATGCTAAATAGAGAAAATTAGTATGGAACTATGCCATGATGAAAGGTCTAATAGGTCATCTAAAGGACACCATTCAACAACCAACTGATGCTAAAGAATTGGAAAAATGGGAGCTTGATCATGAGAAAACACTTGGATGCATATGTTCATTAGTTTCATTTGATTTACAATTTCATACTGAATCATGCAAAACACCTAAAGAGGCATGGGAGACTTTTTAAAATTTGTATGGTAAAACAAATAAGATTAGGGGATATGAGATTGATAATGATTTGATGAATCTTGATCCTAAAAGTTTTGACCACATCCAGGACTAAATCTCCAAAATCAAGCAACTAAGAACACAATTGAAAGAATGCAATATTGATAAAGAGGATTTATAATTGATTTTGAATGTGTTATTTAAGCTTGGTCCTGAGTATTCAGTATTTTTAAATGGCTTTCATACCCATTGAACTTCTTTGGGAGCATCATATGTTGATCCTAAGTTTGATGACTTTACAAATCTCCTAATCCAAGAGGAAGCTAAGTTAATGAACATGGGTCTAATCAAGTCTTCCAAGTCACATGCATTAATGGTTAGTGAGTCAAAGGTACAAAAAGAATCAAGGAATTTTGATAAGAAGCAAAAGAAGAAAAAGAACATGCCACATAAAGAATCAGAATCTTCAAAAATAGAATCATCAAAGGAGAGACCTTTTTGTGCATATTGCAAGAAGGATGGATATGAAGAACACTATTGTTATAAGAAGGATATTTATGAGTTGAGAAATATTCTAAAAAGGAATCACATTGATTTTCCTTCTAGAATGTCTAAATCATATTCTTCTCCTACTTTAAAACAGTCTAAAAAGGACAAAGGTCAAGCATATACATCAGGATATAAAGGACAAGCTCTTTTTGCTTTTTCAGGTCTAGGATCAGGGAGATGGCTTCTAGATTTAAGAGCTTCTCATCATATGGAATCTTCATAGTCTATATTCTCTTCATTTCATCCTTGTACTATGTCTCCTATCTTGATGGGAAACAATACATGCATAAGTGTAATTGGGAAGGGATCTATTAGTTTTGGGGACAGCACTTTTTAGGATGTTTTGTGTGTTCCTCATTTGACTAACAATCTTCTTTCCATATATCAGATTACACATGGTGGAGATGGGAGAAATGTGGAGTTCACACCTGATTCAGTCATCATTCGATACTTGGAAAGTTGAGAGATCATTGCTACTGGGGTGGTTGATCATTCATCTTGGTTGTATACCTTTGCAAATTTTGCTTCTAATGGTGACATTGTTCCTTTGACTATTGATCATATGAACCATGATTCAGAGGAGACATTTGGCTTCTTGAACTTGGGAGTACTCACATCAAATTTAGTTCTTGAGACATGCATTTCATCTCCCTCATCTACTGTTGTAGTTGATGATGCTTTTGTTGCTACAAATTTGGTTCCTTGTGATTCAATGCAGCAGGATCTACATTGTCTTTCAGATTTGGCTACTTGTGATGGCTTCTTGGCAAGTATTTCAGACTTGTTTGTGGAGTCTCATATTATAGATTTGGGAGACATCATCAATAACATTCATCTTCTCTTTGGTGAAGATTATCCTTCTTTAGTTTTTGTGAGGGAATGCCTTGACCCTCTTGTTCATTCTCTACATGATCATTCTTTACAGTTTGGCGTGAGTGTGGATACTTTTAAACAACATTTGGATAAGGCTTATTTTTCTTCAGAGGGGATATCCTTGTCTTTGGATCATGTTTTGCATTCATCTCTACTAGATTTTGGATTGTCCTCTTCAACAGTGTGGCCTAGAACACCTATTTGGAGTGTGTTGACTTTCAGTATCAACATGGAGACACTTGGGAATGCTTTAGAGACATCATCACATATCATCCATATTCTTGACATCTTGCATACATCCATGGTTTTTTTCTTCCTAAGGGGAGGAACATTGTTTGGCAAGATTGGATCATCTTCAACATTCAATATTGAGCTTCTACCATCATTTCAGGAGACTCAACATTGAGGTGGGGCTGCCTTGTCTCTTTTCTACTTCTCTCTTATGGGGGTGTCTTTTTCCTCACATGGGGTTTTGGCCTCCTCATTCTTCATTGAGAGCATTTCTATTTTGTATTTCATGTCTCTTTTGGGGAGGAGTTTTGTCCCACTTGGTTTTCTCCTTTTCTCCGTTTGTGAGAGATTTATTTTACATATGTACATGGGTACCTAACATGACCTAGTAGTTGGGGCCCATCTTTGTGTCATTTTCATAATAATTAGCTACTCCCTAAGTTGAACTTAAGGGGGGTGTTGGTGTAAATAAAGTCTTGTACCTAGTTAATTAATTACTAGGAGACTTATTTACACATGTTAAGTTTACTTAGGCCATAGGAAGGAATATTTCTAGAAGGTTTTAGTTATTTATCTTTTGATAACTACTACATGTGAACCTAGGTAAGTGTGATTAGTTGTCTCATGTCATATGATTAAGACACTTGTCATAATCCTATGACATCTTTTATCTCACCTTGGCTATGTAACCAAGGGGTATCTCTCATTGTAAAAAATCACTTGATATCATTGAATCAATTGATAAGAATATAGTTTGTTCTTGTCACATTATATTCTCTCTTCTTGTGTTTTCCATTTGGTCTCAAGATCTTGGCAGCCATAGCCAATTCTAACAAGAAAACACAGTGTTGGGTTTCAGTTATTTGAATCTCATTGTTTAAATGTGAAGGGTTGTCTCATGGTGGGTTGCTTGCTTCTTAACACGTAGGGAATTGCAACATGGAATGTTACAAAACAGTATGAATGTCTTTAAATTCACACATTCCATTGTTGTGTTTAAATTTCATGTGATTGAAAAAAAAGTGCACAAGATAATTATAACTAGGAAAATACAGTGTTGGGTTTCAGTTATTTGAATCTCCTTGTTTAAATGTGAAGGGTTGTCTCATGGTGGGTTGCTTGCTTCTTAAAACCTATGATTTTGCAACATGGAATGTTACAAAACAATATGCATGTCTTCAAAATAACACATTTCATTGTTGTGTTTAACTTTCGCATGATTGAAAAAATAAAGTGCACAAAATAATTATAATTGGGAAAACACAGTGTTGGGTTTGAGTTATTTGAATCTCCTTTTTTAAATGTGTAGTGAAGGAGGATTCACTACTCATGAGCTCTCTTGATTCAGAAAGCCTCACTAGGTGAACTACCCTAAACTACCTCAAAGGACAGTGGTGAGATTTCTAGAATAGAAAAGAGCAAGTCACAAAGATTCTCTAGATAAACTGACAAGCTTTCGGCCAAAAGATGTTAGCACAGAGTATAGATGGTAGCGTGGTGCGTTGGTGTCTCATATGGACAAGAAAGTGAGAATGTCATAGAAAATAGCTAAGTGACTACTTCTACTCTAATTGCTGAGAACTTTTAGAATGCGATAAAGTAACAGAATGTAATAAAGCTAAAATGGGTTGAAATAGAAGAGATAAAGATAAGGAGAGGAAGGGAAAGGAAATGCTTATGAATGTGCAAGTGATGAAGCTTCTAGCGTGTGAATGTCATCAATATCTCCACACAAGAAAGAGATAAAGTGTTGGGGCTGTATAGGGGTTTGCCTCAATCAAACCCTCATTTTGGTGTTCCCACCTCCACAAACAACCAAGATAGATAGAGAGAAAGGTATGAAATGAAGTAAAGCACACAAAATGACTACAAAACAGTGTTATGCTACTCAACCAAATAATAAAGGAGAGGAGTGAAAGCTTACCACCTTTTCCCAAAGTGCTCAAGGCTAGTGGGGGACAAAATGAGAGTAACTCAAGCCTCTGTTGCCATGGTGTTTCGTTCCACACTTGCTCTACTGAAGTGATGGAGTGTTGATATTGTTGCTATGAAGTGTAAAGTGTTTGAAGAGATGAGGAAGAAGTTGCTTGGAGCTTGTGGAGAGCTAGAGAGTGAAGAGAGAGCTAGAAAGGATGGAGAGGTCCAAAGATGGTCTAGAGATGAAAATGGGTGATGGAATAGTGAATATGAAGAAGGAAGATGAAGAAATGGTCATATTTGGGTTGGTCAGCTGAAGGGGGCGTTACAAGTCAACTCCTAATGGGAATGGTAACGTCTCTACAGGCTCTAGATGCGAGCATCTGTTAGGGATGTAAGCGCATCACACATACATCTTTGTGTCGCACATGCATCTCCGATAGTAATTCCTCCACCGAAACTCAAAATATGCACCAAGTGGAACGAAGGAAATGGGATTAGGTGGAATTTTTCCTTCAGATTTGGGTTTTCTAAAGTGGAAAGGGGTAAAAGGGGAATTTGCATTAGGGGTGCAAATTCATGCCTATAAATTTTTCCCCCACTTTAGCAAGCACGAATACTGATGAGTGCTTTGATAAAGTAGAGTGGTAAGAAGTAGGGTAAGAAATATATACCTGATCTGACAAGGAAGAAAAACATGATCTGGAAAACTCGAGAGTGCAGGACAAGAAAAGGACTTCATAACTCTGTGGAACTATGAAGCTGAAGAAAGAAAAATCCTTATAGACCCGCAGACCTGGAAGGAAGGTATCCTCCAAGAACTCTCACATGAAGGAAACCAAGAAAGTACCTTACAGACCCAAAGACCTGCAAGGAAGGTATCCTCCAAGAATTCTCATATGAAGGAAACCAAGAAAGTGCCTTACAAACCCGCACATCTATAAGGAAGATATCCTCCAAGAACTCTCACATGAAGGAAACCAATAAAGTGCCTTACAAACTTGTAGACCTATAAGGAAGGTATCCTCCAAGAACTCTCACATGAAGGAAATTGAGAAAGCACCTTACAAACCCACATAACTATAAGGAAGGTATCCTCAAATAACTCTCAAATGAAGGAAACCAAGAAAGCGCCTCACATACCTGTAGACCTACAAGGAAGGTATCCTCCAAGAACTCCCACATGAAAAAGACCAAATGAAGGGGACTCCGCAGAGTCAGAGATGGCGACATGTTTACCCGTAGATAGAACATGTTAGGAAGTGGCCACGTAGGCCAGTGAACGAATAGTCACATAGACCATCATTAAATTGTAAGACTTTCAAAGGGTTCCCTCGAGAACCCTTCAAAAGAAAGGAGGGTCCACTCAAGGGATGCAATGTTTGAAAAGTAAGTTCTAGTCGGGTTGCCCCCAAGCTAGACACCAAAATGTGAACTAGTTCTAGTCGGGCTGCCCCCAAGCTAGATGCCATAGAATGCCATAGAATCATTCAAGAGAAAATATTTCAAAGAGGTCCCTCGAGAACCCTCCAAAAGAAAGAAGGTCCACTCAAGGGACACTACATTCAAAAGATATATAGAGAGAGAGGGGGGTCCTTAAGAAGGACACACATCTCTAGAACAAGTTATCACTACCCCTAGCATAAAAGGGAGGAGAACTATGCAAGATACTTAGAATAGGATAGAGGTAAACCTCGATATCACTAGTCATGTGAAGAAGAGGCAGGTGCATCAAAAAATCAATGAGTGATGGCACCTGAATCATGGAGTTGTTTTATTTTATCCTTCAAGTCCTTACATTCACTCGTGGAATGGCTAAGCACTCGATGGTATGCACAAAAAGAATGTTTTTCATGATCATGCTTGTGAGATTTCTTATGTGTAGGAGGAGGAAGAGTAATTAAGTGGGCTTTAAGAAGCCACAACTAAATACGCTCTTGCTCAGACAAAGGATGAGGAGTGGGAAGCAACCCTTTCTCTTGTGGAGAAAATCTTGACTTCTCACAAGAAGATACAAAGATAGAAGACAAAGGAGGATGGACCAATCTGTGAGAACAACGTTGAGCGAATGTCACATCAACGTTCAACTGTGGTTTTTGCTCAGATTTTTTATTCAAAAAACCAAGCCCCAGATTATGCCTACGAGGTGCGAATTCTATAGGGACTTGAATGCCTTTTTCATTATTCCCACAACCTTTACGCTCATAGCCATACTTAGAGACAAGCTTAAATTCGGGGCCATAACGTGTTTGCAAATCTTGGGAAGACGGGGGATCTACATAAAGAGTATTATCCCAACAAGGGGGACCATGCTCTTCTGTAGGATCACCATCATCCTCTTTACTAGGACTTCCAACATTGTCCTCTTTAGCAAAGGCATAATTGTCCTCCTCAAAAGGAGGATCAATACTAAGAACATTACAATTTGTATTCACATTATCCAGCGATGCAAAATACTGATCATCTTTGATAGTAGGTGTGAATGATGTTATCAAAGGGTCTAAGTGGATCGGGTCAACTTTATATTCTTGAATAAAAGAATGTGTAAATTGGACCCCAATCATCACCAAGACATGCACTCCTTTGAGAAGAGGTAGAAGGAGTAGACTTAGGATTTCTCACTTTAGAAGATTCTTCTTCAGGTACATTCATCTCAAGAGTATCCTTTGTAGTAGATACTTCTGGAGTAAACATCGACACATTAGAATACACTGAAGGAATAAGAGTAGGCACAACCAAGGATCGACCAAAAACTACCATCTCACATAAGTGCATAGCATTAGGATCAACCTTAACTGTGACTACTCGATTATTACAAATTAACTTAATAGATTTATGCAAGGTAGATGAGACTGTACCCATAGCATGAATCCACGGTCTACCAAGAAGAAGGTTATAAGGTAACTTCTCTGACATAACATATACAAGAGTGGGTACAACAATGGGTCCAACCTGCAAAGGTAATACTATTGTACCTATAGCTTGTCGTCCAACATTATCGAACTCATGAATGTCAACAAAAGAAGTATTAAGAGAATATTATTCAATATTAATCTTAGGCAATAGATCAATGCTACATACATTAAGCACCAAACCGGCATCAATGAGAGTACATATAATGCCAATCTTATTAATGTTAACTATAATCATTAGAGGGTCTACTTGCTTCTATACTTCTGGAGAAAGGAGTTCCTGAGGATAGAATGTAACAATCAACGAATCCGTATGAATGTCAACTATCAACACACCAAAATCTATCGGCCTAGTGGAAGAAGGCAAGAGGATCTTTTGCAAGGCTTCCTAAAGCATACCTTGGTAAATCAAAGCAAACTGAAGTGAGTCCCATAGTGAGATCTTAGTCAGAGTGACTCAAATTTTCTCAACAAGATCATTATCACCGAGTGCTTTAGTAGTAGGTTCGGGTGCTTGAGGAAGTCTTAGTTGTTTATTCGTTCTAGTATCATAGGTATGGGCTATCGCTCTATAAGATGGAGCCTTAGAAAGATCAAGGGAATCACTATCAAGTGGAACACCATCAATAGAACAAACCCTTTCAGGAGAAGGGCTAGTTGGAGTCATGTAAATGATCGGTCTCTTAGGCCTTTTAGGGGCAGCAAAGACATATATTACATTTAAAAAATCATCACAAATAGTAGAATAATTATTCGAAGAAATATTCTCAACATCATTCCAAATAGGATCAAATGTGGAAGGAGATTCATCATGCACTAATGCATCATCTCTAGAGGGGAGTACATCAGAATAGATAAGAAATTCATTATTCACAAATGCAACGTCTCTAGCAGAGAGTGCATTGGAATGAGTAGGATATTTTCCATTCAAAAATGCATCATCTCTAGAAGAGAGTGCATTCAAATGAGTAGGAGATTCATCATTCATGAATGCATCATCTCTAGAAGAGAGTGCATTGGAATGAATAGAAGGTAGAGTAATGTTAAGAAGGGTATCAATGATTTCATCTTGTTGTGACAAAATATCCTCCGAAGCAGGATGAATCTCATGAGAAGGATCAAAGATATCAAGTGACATGGGAAAAGCCAAGTCACCATCACACGCATGAAATGAAATATCATTAATATTTTCAATATAATTATATACAAAACTAATAAAACAAGATATTAAATTCATTATGATTTTTTTGATATTTTCTACATTGTAGTAATTTGCATTTTCGGCGGTCTCCGAGGTGGAATTGGGGTTCGGAACTTGCGTCGGTCACTAAAATTCAACTGTCGAAGGCAATATTATTTTAGGGATTAAACTAGTTCTCTAGAGGACCTTTCCAACGGTGCAAACAGTTCTGAATTTCGAGCACCAAGTCAAAATTTATGACCCTGCCAAGTAGGGGTAGGTAAATTCCTAGTTTTTTGAAGAACGTTGTTTTTCACATTGGGTTCACCAAAATGTAGAGAAGGGGGATTCACTACTAATGAGTTCTCTTCATTCAGAGATTCTCACGGGGTGAACTTCCCTAAACTACCTCAAAGAACAATGACGAGGGTTCTAGAATCAGAAAGAGCAAGTCACAAAGATTCTCTGGACAAACTAGCAAGCTTTCGGCCAAAGGACGTCAGCACGGAGTACAGATGACAATGCAACGTGCTGGCATCCCAGAGGTGCGCTGGCATCTCGTACGAACTAGAAAGTGACAATGTTGCAGAAAATAGCGAAGTGACTGCTTCTACTCTAATTGTTGAGAACTTCTAGAATGTGCTAAAGTAACCGAATGTAATAAAGTTGAAATAGGCTGAAATAGAATTGATAAAGATAAGGAGAGGAAGGGAAAGGAAATGATTACAAACATGCGAGTGATGAAGCTTCTAGCATGTGAATGTCCTCAATACCTACACACAAGAAAGAGAGAAATTGTTAGGCCTATATAGTGGTTTTCCTTAGTCAAACCCCCGTTTTGGTGTTCCCACCTCCACGGACAACCAAGATAGATAGAGAGAAATATATGAAATGAAGTAAAGTACACAAAAGAACTACAAAACAGTGTTATTCTACTCAACCAAATAATAGAGGAGAGGAGTGAAAGCTTACCACCTCTGCCCAAAGCGCTCAAGGCTAGTGGGGGAGAGAATGAGAGGAACTCAAGCCTCTGCTGCCATGGTCTTTCGTTCCACACTTGCTCTACTGAAGTGATGAAGTGTTGATGTTGTTTCTGTGAAGTGTAAAGTGTTTGAAGAGATGATGAAGAATTTGCTTGGAGCTTGTGGAGAGCTAGAGAGCGAAGAGAGAGCTAGAAAGGATGGAGAGGTCCAAAGATGGTCTAGAGATGAAAATAGGTGATGGAATAGTGAATATGAAGAAGGAAGATGAAGAAATAGCCATATATGGGTCGGTCAGCTGAAGAGGGCATTACAAGTCGACTCCCAATTGGAATGGTAATGCCTCTGTAGGCTCTAGATGCAAGAATCTATCAGGGATGTAAGCACACCGCATAGACGTTTGTGCGTAGCGCAGATGTCTCTACACCGCATAGGCATGTCCGACAGTAACGCCTCCATCGACACTCAAAATAGGTACCAAGTGGAATGAAGGCAACAAGCTTAGGTGGAATTTTTCCTTTGGATTTGGGTTTTCTAAATTCAAAAGGGGTAAAAGGGGAATTTTCATTAGGGGTGCAAATTCACGCCTATACAAAATGTAAAGGGTTGTGTCATGGTGGGTTGCTTGCTTCTTAACACCCTTGGTTTTGCAACATGGAATGTTACAAAATAGTATGAATATCTTCAAAATCACACATTTCATTGTTGTGTTTAAATTTTGTATGATTGAAAAAATAAAGTGCAAAAAATAATTGTAATTGGGAAAACACAGTGTTTGCTTTCAGTTATTTGAATCTCCTTGTTTAAATGTGAAGGGTTGTCTCATGGTGGTTTGCTTTCTTCTTAACACCTACGATTTTGCAACATGGAATGTTAGAAAATAGTATGCATGTCTTCAAAATCACACATTCCATTGTTGTGTTTAACTTTCACACAATTGAAAAAAAAAAGTGCACAAAACAATTATAATTTGGAAAACACAATGTCGGGTTTCAGTTATTTGAATCTTCTTGTTTAAATGTAAAGGGTTGTCTCATGGTGGGTTGCTTGATTCTTAACACCTACGATTTTGCAACATGGAATATTACAAAACAGTATGCATGTCTTCAAAATAACACATTTCATTGTTGTGTTTAACTTTCGCATGATTGAAAAAATAAAGTGCAAGAAATAACTGTAATTGGGAAAACACAGTGTTGGGTTTCAATTATTTGAATCAAGTTGTTTAAATGTGAAGGGTTGTTTCATGGTGGGTTTCTTGCTTCTTAACACCTATAGTTTTGCAACATGGAATGTTACAAAACAATATGTATGTCTTCAAAATAACATATTTCATTGTTGTGTTTAACTTTTGCATGATTGAAAAACTAAAGTGCATAAAATAATTGTTATTGGGAAAACATAGTGTTGGGTTTCAGTTATTTGAATCTCCTTGTTTAAATGTAAAGGGTTGTCTCATGGTGGGTTGCTTGCTTCTTAACACCCACGGTTTTGCAACATGGAATGTTACAAAATTGTATGAATGTATTCAAAATCGCACATTTTATTGTTGTGTTTAAATTTCGCATGATTGAAAAAAAGTGCACAAAATAATTGTAATTGGGAAAACACAATGTTGGGTTTTAGTTATTTGAATCTCCTTGTTTAAATGTAAAGGGTTTTTTCATGGTGGGTTGCTTACTTCTTAACACCTATGGTTTTGCGACATGGAATGTTACAAAACCATATGCATGTCTTCAAAATAACACATTTCATTGTTGTGTTTAACTTTTGCATGATTGAAAAACAAAGTGCACAAAATAATTGTAATTGGGAAAACTCAATGTTGGGTTTCAAATATTTGAATCTTCTTGTTTAAATGTAAAGGGTTGTCTCATGGTGGGTTGCTTGCTTCTGAACACTTAAAGTTTTGCAACATTCCATGTTGCAAAACCGTATGCATGTATTCAAAATAACACATTTCATTGTTGTGTTTAAGTTTCACATGATTGAAAAAATAAAGTGCAAGAAATAATTGTCATTGGGAAAACACAGTGTTGGGTTTTAGTTATTTGAATCTCCTTGTTTAAATGTGAAGGGTTGTCTCATGGTGGGTTGCTTGCTTCTTAACACCTACAGTTTTGCAACATGGAATGTTACAAAACAGTATGTGTGTCTTCAAAATAACACATTTCATTGTTGTGTTTAACTTTCACATGATTGAAAAAATAAAGTGCACAAAATAATTGTAATTGGAAAAACACGGTGTTGGGTTTCAATTATTTGAATCTCCTTGTTTAAATGTGAAGGGTTGTCTCATGGTGGGTTGATTTCTTCTTAATATGTAGGGCATTGCAACATGGAATGTTACAAAGCGGTATGAATATCTTCAAAATCACACATTCCATTGTTGTGTTTAACTTTCGCATGATTGAAAAAAATTGCACAAAATAACTGTAATTTGGAAAACACAGTGTTGGGTTTCAATTCTTTCAATCTCCTTGTTTAAATGTAAAGGGTTGTATCATGGTGGGTTTCTTTCTTCTTAACACCTATGGTTTTGCAACATGGAATGTTACAAAATAGTATGAATGTCTTCAAAATCACACATTTCATTGTTGTGTCTAACTTTCGCATGATTAAAAAAATAAAGTGCAAGAAATAATTGTAATTGGGAAAACACAATGTTGGGTTTTAGTTATTTGAATCTCCTTGTTTAAATGTGAAGGGTTGTGTCATGGTGGGTTGCTTGCTTCTTAACACCTATTGTTTTGCAACATGGAATGTTACAAAATAGTATGCACGTCTTCAAAATAACACATTTCATTGTTGTGTTTAACTTTCGCATGATTGAAAAAATAAAGTGCAAGAAATAATTGTAATTGGGAAAACACAGTGTTGGGTTTCAATTATTTGAATCTCCTTTTTTAATTGTGAAGGCTTGTCTCATGGTGGGTTTCTTGATTCTTAACACGTAGGGCATTGCAAAATGGAATGTTACAAAACAATATGAATGTCTTCAAAATCACACATTTCATTGTTGTGTTTAACTTTCGCATGATTGAAAAAAAAGTACACAAAATAACTGTAATTCAGAAAACATAGTGTTGGGTTTCAAATATTTGAATCTCCTTGTTTACATGTAAAGGGTTGTCTTGTGGTGGGTTGCTTGCTTTTTAACACCTATGGTTTTGCAACATGGAATGTTACAAAATAGTATGAATGTCTTCAAAATCACACATTCCATTGTTGTGTTTAAATTTTGCATGATTGAGAAAGAAAAAAAGTGCACAAAATAATTGTAATTTGGAAAAGACAATGTTGGGTTTTAGTTATTTGAATGTCCTTATTTAAATGTAAAGGGTTGTCTCACGGTGGGTTGCTTTCTTCTTAAAACCTATGGTGTTGCAACATGGAATGTTACAAAAATAATATGAATGTCTTCAAAATCACACATTCTATTGTTGTGTTTTTTTTTTCAATTTCCTATCTTTTACGTTGCACTTGTGTGTCAACACTGTTAATTAAACTCATTTTATTTCAATGATAAAATTTTAGTTGAATTTTTTAATTTATTTTCCAAGTGGTTAACTATAGTGCGTATGTTGTTTTACTTCAGTTTCAATAGTTTCAACTATTGCTTTTACATATGCAAGTTGACCAGTCACACATTTTTGCTCATCCCCATTGTTGTTACCTATTATCACCTCCTTGGCATTCATTTTCATGAGCTTCTACCTTCTATTTCATATCTTTTATTTGTAGCTTTGGAGCAGCTACTTCCTCATTACCCCTTAGAACAACAACATCCATTTTTTGGATAGATTTTTGAATGTCTTCAATACTTTTTTGTAGATTTGCAGCCACTCTTTGCTTAGCTTTAAGAGTGTATTTGTTATTAGATAATGTAGATGTTTTATGTTTGATAAGTTGTTTACACAACTTCTCTACCTTTTCACATATGTCTTTCATGGCTCCAACCAACATATTCTCTTTTTATGCTCTAAGATCTATTTTTTCCTTTTCATTATTATCTATTTCGACTTGTATTTGTTCCATGGAATTCTTAGGTTGAAGAATCTTTGACTTCATTTGTTCAACTCCACTTATAGCATCTTCTCTCACTTTCTTTTCTTGCATAAATTCATATGGAATACAAAATTTATTAACTTCGTCCACTTTTGCATTGCCATTTTCCCATTACAGATACTACACGATGCTCCTTCATCAAGTTGTTAAGTGCAAGAACAATCTTGTGAGTTGATACATTATCTATCTTATTCACTTTGGTCTGCTTCTTTTCAAGTTTGTTTATACAATATTTCTTTTTGATTACATACTTTATGCACTTGTTGCTTGACTTCTGCATTGCCATATGCCCATTGTGGATACTGCACACACACCTTCCTGAAAATCTCAACAACATTGAGTCTATTTAATCAATCTAGTATATGTCTCATTCACTATCATCTGCTTCTTTTCAAGTATTTCTACAACAAATTCCTTTGTGATTTCATACATTCTAGTACCAGTTGGTCCAATTTTGTATTGTCATTTTCTCATTGCACATACTTTAAATGCTCCTTCCCCAACTTCTCAAGAGCAGGTTGAATCTCTTCATTCAATACATTACATATCTCATACAGTTTGGTTTGCTTCTATTCAAGTTTTTTTAATGATGTTTCCTTATTCATTTCATACATTCTAGTACCTGTTTCCTCTTGAAGTATTAGGAAGATCTCAGGTTCCTCAAGCCTAAGTGTTTTCCAACATTGATTTATCAATATACAAAATGAGTGTAATGAAAACCTTATACTAGACCCATGTAAAAAAAGGCACCTTGAAAATTTACCAAAACTATTACTTAGAGTATGAATTTCATTTCGATTTCGTTATATCATTAAAATATAGGCAGATAGGAAAACATAGTGGATTGCAAGTTAGTTTGTTGAGCTTGTACAAAGTTGAAGGGTGGAGAATTTGGAGAGGATTTGCATCCGGGGGATACATAAAAGAAACCATATTTGGCTGAGGGGTGACCAACCAATTGTGTTCTTATACATCGAGGGTTTTTCAACACTATGTGGGTCACAAGTTTCTTAACGCACTATGTTTTCCAACCTCTGATTATATAGACAATATGATTGCAATGAAAACCTTTTCTTGTTTACACAATATGAATGCAATGAAAGGAACATCTTCAAAATATATAACAGCTCTCGGGTAAACTAAAAATTGTGTTTCATATTTTCCAAATTAGTAAACTATAGGCCTGTTGGAAAACACTGTGGGTTGTAATTTCTATATTTTTTCATGTTGTAAGTTGAAAGGTGGAATTTTTGCTTTTGTGATTGATTTTCTTTTTCTGGTCATGTTTATTTTTATGTTCACAGATGTTTGACTTCACTAGTTGAAATCCAGTTATAGGATCATCATTCATTTTCTCTACTTAGACAAATTCATATGCAATACAAAATCTCTCGACTTTATCCACTTTTGCATTCTGACTTTCCCTTTGTACATATTGCACATGCTCCTTCATCAACTTCGCAAGAGTGGTAAGAATCTCTTTAGTTAAAATGATATCTATCTCATTAAGTTTGATATCCTTGTGTTCAAGTGTTTTTAGAGCAGATTCCTTTTCAATTCCATGAATTATAGAACCACTGCGTCCATATTTTCATTGTTTCTTCACCTTTGGGCATACTACATATGCTTCTTTGTCAATTAATCAAGAGCATAAAGAATATCTTAATTCAACATAGTATCTATCTCATTCACTATGGTTTTCAATGCAAGTGAGATTCACAATTTATTGCAATTGTGGTTTACAGTCAAAATATTTTTTCAAAATCTTCATATTTTTCACAAATAAATGCACAAAAAATTGTGTTTTAGCCTACGTTCATTGAGTCATTTTTATATCAACAAATGCAAAGAAAATGTTTTTTTTATTTTCACATTGTTGGCAGCCATAGAAGTAATTACATGTTATTATTCATGTTACGCTTATAGGCTACATATAAAGTTGCAAGTTGGACTTCTCATCCTGTTGTTCAACCTGCGCTTTTTTAGTTCATGAATTGTCATCTACGCTTTTTTTGGTCATGTTAAGTCACCCCAAATGGAAGGCTCGGTGTCACATCATGCCTACTCAGGTAAAATAGGTTTGTAGACCCCATATACTATGGTGTCCTAGTATTTTTTCATGTGAGGTTGTGATTTTACCTGTGGTCTTTATGTCCACTTGGAGGTTCAAGTAGACACTATGTTTTCCAACATGCATTAGTTGACATCATGGTTGATAGGAAAATTTACAAATGTATGCCTTTCTTGATTCACTCCATTACTGATTCATGATTTTGTCAATAGTTGTAAAAAAACTTTTTATTATTTTGTTGTTGTTGGAAGCAATGTATGCACATTTATTTACATAGAAGGTTGTCATAAAAGGTTTGGGTTTCCCTCTAACCTTTCCTCTCCATTAACACATACACATGAACCACAACCAACATATCTTCCCTAATACATTTTTTCTTGCAACAATAGAATTAATTACATAGTGTTATGCACATTACACTCATACACCACATATAAAGTTGCAGGTTCAACCACTCATTGTGTGGTTCAACCTTCACATGCTTATTTCATGAATTGCTAGATGTGATTTTTCTCCTCATGTTAAGTCATGCCAAATAGAAGGTTGAATTATCACAACATGCCTCCTCAGGTAAAAGAGGTTTTCACACCCCATATACTCTAAAATATTTGTTATATTTACATGTGGGGTTGTGAATTTACTTGTGGTCTTTAATTATGCATGGAGGTTCATCGACATGCTATATTTTCCAACCTGCATTTGCTTACATCATGGTTGATAGGAGATTTTACACCTTTTTGGATTTCCTCATTCTCTCCATTACTAATTCATATTTTTTTCAATAAATGCAACAAACATGTTATCATTTTGGTGTTGCTGGCAGCAATGGATGCACTTTTTTTTACATACAAGGTTGTCATCAAATGTTTTGGTTGCCTTCTAACCCTTCCTCTCCTTTAACACACACATGCAACACAACCAATGTATCTTCCCAAAATAATGCATCTTTTTTAGAATTGTAGAAGTAATTACATACTTGTATGCCACATAGGAAGTTCTAGGTTGAACCACTAATCGTATGGTTCGACCTTCACTTGTTTATTTGATTAATTACTAGATGTGCTTTTTCTCCTCATGTTAACTCACACAAAATGGAAGGCTGAATATTACAATATGCCTCCTTAGGTAAAATAGGTTTGTACACCCCATATACTCTGAGATCTTTGTTATATTTACATGTGGGGTTGTAAATTTACTTGCGGTCTTTAAGTCCGCATGGAGGTTCATCTACATACTATGTTTTCCAACCTGCATTTGCTTACATCATGGTTGATAAGATATTTTACACCTTTTTGGCTTTCGTCATTCTCTCAATTATTGATTCATATTTTTTCAATAGATGCAACAAACATGAACATATCATTTTGGCATTGCTGGAAGGAATGGATGCACTTTTTCTTTTTACATACAATGTGGTCATCAAATTTTTTGGTTTCCTTCTAACCCTTCCTCGTCTTTAATACATGCACACGTAGCACAACCAACGTATCTTCCCAAAATAATACATCTGTTGTTGCAATTGTAGAAGTAATTGCATACTCTTATACACATTATACTCGTATGCCACATAGGAAGTTCTAGGTAGAACCACTGATCATGTGGCTCAACCTTCGCTTGTTTATTTGATTAATTTTTAGATGTGTTTTTTCTCCTCATGTTAACTCACATGAAATGGAAGGTTGAATATCACAACATGCCTCCTCAAGTAAAAGAGGTTTGTACACCCCATATACTCTAAAATCATTGTTACATTTACATGCAGGGTAATGAATTTACTTGTGGCCTTTATGTCATCAAAGATTTTGGTTGTCATTTTTTGTTGTTGTTGTCTACGTCCACTTGTACATTGAGATAGACACTGTGATTTCCAGCCTGTGTTTGTGTTATATTTTATGCATAGCTTGATTCAATCTATGTTTTAATTTTCCTCAGTTGAAGTCTTCAACCTCCTATTGGTTCCATGTGGATGAGAGAAATGCAAGCACATTTTATTTATGTTCAATGAATGATTTATTTATTTTTCTTAACATAATCCACACTAATTTTAAATATTCATCCAATTTTGTCCTTTCCTAGAATGGGGAGAGGTTTGAAATGGAAGCAAGATGAATTGGTCGTGCAAGATGTACAAAATGGAGGCTCTCCTTTTCCTCTTCCAATTTGCAATGGACTCCTATTTTTTTCAAGAAGGATGGGATCCTTGACCTTGTCACAACAATTCCTCATATGAGACTTGATGATTTCATTCACGGTGAAATGTCCATTGAAGGTTTTGAAACTAAATTTCTGGACAAGAGAAAAAAGGCAACCTACCACCACGCGTCCCCTCGATGACAAAAATTATGGAAAAATAATTTGGTATCATAGGTTTGTATCTTTCAACATTCATTTGTATGGTCCAATGATATTTTACTCTCTCTTGCTTCAAGATGATGAGATTATGCCTTCTTCACAACTACTGGTGTCAATACGGTCCTATAGACCTTAGAGACCAGTCTCCACCAGAGAAGAAACAATAGAAGATGTTTATACAAATGTGAGGTTGTCCATACCACTTCATGGTAAAGGTTATGAGTGGAAAACCTGATGTATCCTATATTATCTACAAATAAATCTTCCACGTCAATAAAAAAGGTGAATTTTTCCATGGCATTAATGACAAGTGGAAATAACGTTCTATTTTTTCCACTAATCTATCCACAGAGTGAAAAAGATATATTGAAATCATTTTTCTCATGGAAGTCAGTGTCAATGCAATAATGGATAGACACATCAATGATCATGTTGTATGTGGTATGATGTCAAAGAGAGATCAATTCCTTACAAGAAAGGATGTAATGAATGTATGGCGAAAGGTGCATTCTACTCATGCACTGAAACACAAAGTCAATTCGACAAGTATCATGATGTGGAATGGACATGACTTTGAAAACTTATTCTACTTTCAATAGCCCAATGGGAATGATACACCTTTCGTTATCGCGGTTCAAAATCCATGGATGCTAGATAGGATGGTTAGCCACTCACACAATTCATTCATCTCGATGGATTATGTGTTTTCCACTAACAAATATGGGGTGAGGCCTTACACACATTGACAAATAGTTCTTCCTCTTTTTAATGATCTTGCTAGCTATAAACCTGACAATGCTCATGTTGAGTTGTTATGTCTACAATTTCCATTGTATGCTTTGCTTGTTTTTGATGAGCAATAGAGTGGTATGCCAGTTCATAGGTAGTCTCCACATGAAACAAGATTGAGGACATCTTTCTGTGGCTACGCGTATTGCATGATCATGGAAGAAGAGCTAGACCTGACTAGAGAATTAATGCTTTTTTGACTGATGATGTGACTACAAAAATCCAAGCCATACAGTATGTGCATCTCTTTGTTCATTTGTGTACCTTTCTCATTTGCTATTTATTTTCAATGCCACTTTCTCTTGTACATGAGTGGTAAACAATATCATTTGTATTGTCTAGTAGGGATGTATTTCAATGTCATGTGCTACTATGCCTTTGGCATGTTAAAAGTGCTTGGTTGAAGAATGTATATAAGTATGCAGCCAAGGAAAGGGCAATGAACATCTTCCACAGAATTGGCACAATCATGATGGCAATCGGTGATAGCAAAGATAGCGTCACCCAGCTATTGAACTCTTTCTTTGAGGAGTTCAATGATTAGCCCCAATTTTTAGAGTACTTCAACAAGACATGGTGCGAAGAAGAAGGTCGAATTGGTGAGTTGACATTTTTCATCACCTCGTAGGATTCACACCATTCACATTCTTATGGACTACCTATAATACATTGTGCTTTACTTGACTATTGGATTTTTTTCACAGCCATGTGGGCAAAAAATTAGAAACTATTCCAACATACCAACCAGGATACAAATGCAGCCATTGAGATGTACCATTGCGCACTCAAAACTCGGTACTTGTGTGATCATTCTAAAAAATACACTAGGAGAATGGACTATTTGTATTACATACTTACGTATAAAATGGAACCATTATATAGGCAAAAGGAAAAGTTGCAGTATTATGGTTTTTTGAAAACTATAAGTTTTTAAATATGTGAGAATTTGGAGCAGGCTAAGGAAATTCCGGACGATCACTGTTTTTCGATGAAACACACTAGATGGTAATGGGTGAAAAGTCAAAGTAGGTCCGACCACTACCTTGTTTGAAAATTTGGGGAGCACCTTTTAATTTGTGAGCACCCTTGGAGTTTACAGGGGAACACTTGCAAACATGTCCTGAAGGTTACTGACCTGATGAAAAGATCATCTACCATTGAAGGGGTGGTCCACGGTAAGTGAATTTCAATTTTAATTGTGTTACTTTATGGGAGTCAATTGTGTTTTGAATTTTCTATTACCTAATACAAGTTTCTTCTATGTAGTCATTTAGATGGAGGAGGTCAACCAATTGATAGAGGGATAGATTTGAATGAGACATTGTCACAGGGGGCATTGAAGAAAACAATCATAATCTTCTCACCACTACACAAGATCCTTCTATCACTCATGTTTATGATGAACATGTGATCAAAATATCTATTGGAATGTCATAAAAAAATCTTGAACAAAGTGATGCACACACTGCCACAATGTCTACGACAGGTGCAATCATACGCACAGTGCGTGGAGAGGTTTCTATAGGACCTACAACAATCAAATACATTGCCATTTGAATTAATTCTTGAACCTAATGAAGCTACAAATAGTACCGTTTCCATGTGTTCATGGTTTAGTGCAAGCAGAAATCGTCGTCGATGTGCAACCCATTGTACAAATCATTTTGCAGAATAGTCAGATCACTGAACTCCTTTGTATGAATCCTTTCCCTTCTCCGTGAATAATAACTTCAATGTGAATATCAATATGCAATGGGAGACTTCAGGAGCAGCTACTATGGATGTGGTAGAGGATACAACATCTAATATAGGTGACTATGAGAAAACCCATTTCAATTTCTATATTGTAACAGGAAATGGTATTGCAGATTTCTTTTTCCAGTATGGGGCGGGTGCATGGAAATGGGTACCAATTTCGTGGACACCCTCCAAAAAAATTTTGAAAATCAATAACGCAAGCACGTTATAACGAGCTCGCATTATGGCTCGTTATCTTGATCCTGAGGCTCGGCAACTACAAACTGATAACGCGAGTGCATTATAATGTGCTCACATTATTGACTGTTAAAAGCAAAAAAAGAAATGCAAATTTTTCATTAGCATTTCGACTGTTTTTTTTTTACAACTACGGCCAAAACCCCCACAATTTCATGCTCGTATTCTAGGATGAGGAATTCAACAAATTTATTCACCAAAAATTGATATTTCTTCGCAACAATGGCACCATGACTACGAGGAGCTGTGAGAGGTAAGGATTCTATGGTTTTAGTTTTGAATTTGTTAATTTTAGGTTGAATTTGATATATATTTGTTTGAATTTTTAGGAGATGCAAATCAACTTGCAAAGCCTCAAAATCCTCAATAGGAGGACCAACCAAATCCTCGACAGGAAGAGCAACCAAATCCTCAAGATCAAAATCAACCACAACATCAACCTCCTCCACCAATCACTCAACCCCCTCGTGGCACTCAACAAAATTTAATGAGTGAAATTGAGAACAACAAAAAGCAAATTAAGGATTTGATCAAAAGGTTGAGTGATCCAAATGGTTCAACCACATAAAGAATGACCCTAGAAAATTCATTAAAATATATTTTAAAAAATGTAGATTCAATTAGCAAACAATTAACTGGATGGCAAGATAGGAGGCAGGCGGCTAGGGATAATTATACAAATAAACTATCATACAAGGATGTAAAGGATTTAAAAATTACAAAAGGTGATTTGTGCTCATTATTCACTGACCCACACACAAATAAAAATATTACCCTCAATGCGAAGATATTTCCTATCCATTGGTGCCACCACCAACAAATTAGGGACCAGTTTTATGATAGGTGGTACATGGTCTTCGATTACCCACCGTGCAACAATTGTAGGTCCCACAATATTTCCTTAGGAAAATATACAGTGAGTTCATATTGAACAAGATCCCAAATTATTTTGATATGAGGGATTTCTAGGGGAGAGGTGGGGGGTCATCTCATGATAGACCTCATGCACAATCGGATCCTACATGGCAAGGTAGATGATCTCTCGCTAGGCCACCTCATGAGCACATTGTTATGCCTTCCATCATGAAGGAAAGTGCTAACGTAGAGATATTGTAGGTGATCAACACTTTGAACTAGAGTGTCATCCATCATACTAGCCCTATTCTATAGCACCATCCAGGGGAGTCTTCGAGTGGTGGCCTTTGAACACATGTGTGTCAATCTTGCGGGGCTACTTGTTCATATGACCCCATCGACACTCAAGAGACTGGTACGTAGGATCCATTTGTAGCTATGGAGATGGAGAGGGCAGCTGACATTTTGCATCAGGCATATGGCATTGATAGTTAGGTAAAAGTTAGTGCATGTTCATTGAATTTAATTTATTAAATTTCGATTTTGAAATGCAAGATTAACTAAAAATTATTTATGATTTTAATAATAAAATTGCAGGGTCACAGTGTTGAGACTGGATACACCGCCCCCCCACCAACTTACTGCTAGGGTATGTAACTAGTAAACAATTATAAATTTATTGCATGTTAATAGCATTGTTTTACGAATGGTAATTTAATATGTGATTTTGGATGTTGAACAAACTAATATTGGAGGTTTTGATGGAAAACTTCGCAATGGCAGTGGATTTACTCAAACCTACACGAAGGTAATAGAATAAATAGTTTAACTAATGAATCAAGTACTTAATAGATTTGTGTGGTTTATATGCACATCGTTGATTATGTTGTATAATTTGTTGTTTTATTTTCAGATTTTGCACGATGATACACCTCTGAATGTGATGAGGGAAATGGATATTGGTGTGACATCTGCTATAAAATCCTCAATGGATCTGATAGGAGAGGTTTGAGGAAAATTAGTAAATTTCAATTTACATTTGTTGTTATAGATGTTAGTTAGTGAAAAATCAAACCATTATTGATTCACGTAGTTTAATTTCTATTTGTATGGTTTATACAGGGCTTGAGCACGCCTGAGCATGGGCCTGAGAATATTTCCCTTGTGGAGAGAAATCGTGAGATGGCGGTAAGTGATTATTTTGTCAAATATATCATTTTTTCTAATGTAATTTCTATATATTCATGTCTGTACTTCTTATTGTAACAGTTAAAACTTCACAATGAACTAAACCCTAGGAGGAGGAGCAGGAGCACTCCTCGAGCACAGCAAAAATGAGTGATAGACCTATCACCATCCGATCAAAAAGGAAAGAGAAAGATTTTATTTCCAAAGAATGGAGAGCAATGACTTTTGATTCCAGATCCCTTTGTTGTATGCCTACATGACAGTTTTGTACATATTTTTTATTGGACATATTTGACATTGTATGCCTATATGACATTCTCGTAAGCCTATATGGCTATTTTGTACATATATTTCATACTTATATCAACATATATTGATGTATGCTTGCATGGCTATTTGGTTAATACAAATATCTTTTATCGATGTCTATCCATATTTGCATTCTAAATTGATGGTTCAATAGATATGAGTTGCTTGCATTCAAGTGTATACTTTACAACTTATGTGTATACTTTGTGACTTACGTGTGTTCGAATGTATACTTTGTGGCTTACGTGTTTTCATGCTTGACTTATTCATGTGTATAATTATTAATTGGTTAGCCCTAGCATTGATCTATGTCATCCTCAATGCATGATCCTTGAGATGGAGTAAGAACACCCTCAAGGTCCAAAGGAGTTTCACATGCATTCTTCATAAGCTCATTTTGGTAGTCAAACCAAAAACCTCTTGCATCGTTGAAATGAAAAAAGTTATCCTTTATAGCAAGTCTGAAGCCATTATCATTCTCCATCGGTTCTTCATGAATCCACTCCCCATTAATGGTTTCCTCATGACCTTCATGAAACCAAGCACTTATCTCATTTGTGATAGAAGAAATGTAGGAATATTTATCTTCCTCCTTATGAACCATTCATTATCATGAGAGATGTGTTCTTGTGAACCACTACTCATGAATCATGGGTCAATGAGTTTGACTTGTAAAACTACACGATTGAATCATGATAGCAATATCACAATATTTATATATCTAAATGTGTTATTTCCTTCAGCTAAAATTTGCACTTATACTTATGTGATTGATGTATGTTTGTGTATGGGATCATAGTAATTTCTATTTGATAATGCTATTGTGTCTTTAAGGTTTATTTATTAAAGGGTGCACGAAACAAGTTTTAAATCCTTAAAAATCTTTGAATTTCTTAGGTTTTTCTATTTGTTGAGTCTAGGCTCCGAACCCGATTCCAAGTAAAAAATTGGCTTGTCAAGTCCGAGGCGAGTCCAAGTCTTGTAACACTAGTGTGAACACATCGAGGAATAATGTATATGCCGATGAAGAGAGAACCCCTCCTTGTTTCTAAACAAACCATAGTATAGATATGGTTGGTTGAGATAAAACATCACTCTTCTGGATAGTTTGAACCATAATCTTTCATGGCTGCAAACACACCATCATTATGTGTGTTCTTGATCCTACTAAAGAAATGGTGGAACATGTTGTAGATCAAATCTTGCAACCCTAAGTCCACAAGAAGGTTACTTGTCCCTATTTCCGCAAATGTCTTGAAGATGTTCATCCTTCTTGAGTAATGCAAACTATTGATGTCATCTAGATCTTTGAAACTGTCTACAATCATGTGCAATACTGTAAAAGCTAGAGCTATATCTAATACTACAAATGACTGCTCAATAAAGCCTAAACATTCTTCTATTCTTTTCAATGTGACCATAATGGCATTCCTTTAAGATAAAATACTAAGCTTACTACCTGATTCATAAAGTAATCTTGCCAACCACTATCATCGGTTGCCATGCTTCCAATGGAAAGTCAATTTTTTGCAATACCCAAAGGCTGGAAGGTTCATTCGCTCTAATACCACTATAATGACTCGAGCTCTAGATCAATAGATTTTTGATTTATTTCTTATTGGATTGACAAAGGTTGTCATCCAATATTATTAAGATAGATAACAAAGTCCCCAAATTATAAATGAAATAAATTTTGAATATGAAGTCTAATTCAAATATTAATTTGATAATGGAAATTTGATAAATAAATATAATAGTTGTTTCTAATTAATCAATTAAAATCATGTGCTAGCTTTGAATATGAATTTTCCTATCATTGATATATATAGGCCTTGAGAATTGAGATGTCTTTCCTGATTTATACTTTGTACTCATGCATCTTACTTTGAGTCCTTTCTGGATTATATGCTTGAAACGTATACTCTCATATTATAAATTTTTGCTCATATAGACCAATCCCACACTAGGTAATTCAATAATAAAAATAAGTTTGCAAATTGATTACCCTGATCTTCCCTTCTTATTCTCTTTTATACTTCAAAACTACACTTTTGAACCCTGATAGCAATATCACAATTTCACACATTGTAGAAAATACCTCCTACTTATCAGTTGATGAGCTAAAGGGGCTCTATAATGAATGTTTCATAAGGCACAACACTTGCTGAAGATTTTGCAAATGAGGTTGCAAGCTAAGTGGGCTTAACCTTGGGGGAAAAACTTTGTGGTTAAGTGCTTGAGCTGGAGTAGTACTAGATGGGTGACCTCTCGGGAAGGCCTAGTGCCTCACCTCTATGAGCATCACCTAGATGCAATGAGTGCTAAGTGGGCCATTCATTATCATGAGAGATGGGTTCTTGTGAACTCAGCCCTCTTCCAATCCATGTCAGCCTTGGAACTGTACAGGAAGCTGGAGCTCATATCAAGTACGAGATCAGCAAGTTTGTATAAAAAATCTAAAAAATAGAGAACAGTGTGAATAATTCTTATTAGATCTTCTCTAAAAGTTCATCAACAACCTTCATTCGAGCCTCTCAAGGCTTTACATAGTTTTTTACACCCTTCTCTAACTGATCCACGCCCTCAATTGTCTAAAAACCAACTTTCAAAACAAGTAACCATTGTATTTCAAATTTGTTGCTTTAAGCAACTTACAAATTTGCAACTTTAGACTCCTCCAACCTAAGGGATCGATCCGGTGGAACATAGATCAGACTGATTCCACATTTTTCGGTGTGAAAGAGGACCATTCCTAGCATAAAAATACCTATTCAGATGTGTTGGAATAGTCTTCTTAGTCACACAAGTTGCAGAATGAAAGTTGCACCACTTTGCAACTTTGTACTGCTTGCATTTGATGCTTTTTTCATCAAGTGAAAATTCGCCGCCACGGGAAAACCACTCTGAGATAGAAAAAAATGGGAGAGGTTTTTGTAGAGGGTCCCAACGCGATCTTGTAGGATCAGATGAAAAGTTTCTAAGCATCACAATATTTGAGTAATAGCATGTTGAATTTTGCATCTATTTTGCACTTTGGACCCTTAAAGGATCAATGCGTGGAACGTAGCTCAAAGAGATTCCACATGTTTTAGTGCAAAAGAGGACCATGCCTAACATAAAAAATACCTATTCGGACATGTTGGAGTAGTTAGTTTGGTCACACGATTTGCAAAGCAAAAGTTGCACCACTTTGCAACTTTGCACAACTTGAATTTGATTCTTTTTCCATCAAGTGAAAATCCGCTGCCACAGGAAAACCAGTCTGAGATAGCCAAAACTGAGAGAGGTTTCTCTAGAGGGGCCCAACATGGTCCTCTAGTATTAGACAAGAATTTTCTAAGTGTCACAGTATCCAAGTAATAGCATGCTGAAGTTTGTAGCCATTTTGCTCTTTAGACACTTAAGGGATTGATCCGGTGGAACATAGCTCAGAGCGATTCCACATGTTTCAATGTAAAAGAGGACCATTCCTAGCGTAAACATACCTACTCAGATGTATTGGAATAGTCCACTTGGTCACACAAATTGTAGAACGAAATTTGCACCACTTTGCACCTTTGCACTACTTGCATTTGATGCTTTTTCCATCAAGTGAAAATCCGCCGCCACGGGAAAACCACTCCATGATAGAAAAAATTGGGAGAGGTTTTTGTAGAGGGGCCCAATAGAATCTTATAGGATCAGACGAGAAGTTTCTAAGAATCATGATATCCGAGTAATAGCATGCTGAAGTTTGCAACCATTTTGCACTTTGGACCCTTAAGGGAACGATCCGGTGGAATGTAGCTCAAAGCGATTCCGCGTGTTTCAATGCAAAAAAAGACCATGCCTAGCATAACCATACCTAATCAGATGCATTGGAGCATTTAGTTTAGTCACATTAGTTGCAGAGCGAAAGTTGCACCACTTTGCAACTTTGCAAAACTTGAATTTGACACGTTTTCCATCAAGTGAAAATCCACCGCCACGGGAAAACCACTTTGAGATAGCCAGAACCGAGAGAGGTTTTTCTAGAGGGGACCAATGTGATCTTGTAGGATTATACAAGAAGTTTCTAAGTTTCATGGTATCCAAGTAATAACATTTTAAATTTTAAAGCCATTTTGCACTTTGGACCCTTGAGGGATCGATCTGGTGGAACATAGCTCAGAGCGATTCCACGTGTTTCGATGCAAAAGAGGACCATACCTAGTATAAACATACCTATTCAGACGTGTTGGAATAGTCCACTTGGTCACACAAGTTGCAGAATGAAAGTTGCACCACTTTGCAATTTTGCACTACTTGCATTTGATGCTTTTTCCATCAAGTGAAAATCCATCGCCACGGGAAAACCACTCTGAGATAGTCAAAACTGAGAGAGGTTTTTTGTATAGGAACCCAACATGATCCTATAGGATTAGACAAGAATTTTCTAAGCATCACGGTATCCAAGTAATAGCATGTTGAAGTTTGCATCCATTTTGCACTTTGGACCCTTAAGGGATCGATCCGGTGGAACATAGCTCAGAGCGATTTCATGTGTTTCGGTGCAAAATAGGACCATGCCTAGCATAAAAATACCTATTCAGACGTGTTGGAATAGTCCGCTTGATCACACAAGTTGCAGAACGAAAGTTGTACCACTTTGGAACTTTGCATTGCTTGCATTTGATGCTTTTTCCATCAAGTGAAAATCTGCCGCCACGGGAAAAGCACTCCGAGATAGAAAAAATCGGGAGAGGTTTTTGTAGAGGGGCCCAACACAATCTCAGAGGATCAGATGAGAAGTTTCTAAGCATCACGGTATCCGATTAATACCATGCTGAATTTTGCAACCATTTTGCAGTTTGGACCCTTAAGGGATCGATCCGGTGGAATGTAGCTCAGAGTGGTTTCACGTGTTTCAATGTGAAAGAGGACCATACTTATTTGGACATGTTGGAATAGTCCACTTGGTCACACAAGTTGCAGAATGAAAGTTGCACCACTTTGCAACTTTGCACAACTTGATTTTGACACTTTTTCCATCAAGTGAAAATCCGTCGCCATAGGAAAACCACTCTGAGATAAGCAAAACCGAGAGATATTTTTCTAGAGGGGCCCAACGCGATCTTGTAGGATTAGACAATAAATTTCTAAGCTAAAGGGAATAAGTTTTATGGGGTTTATGTTGCTGCCCCTATAGATTTTGAAGGAAAAGGGCATGAAAAATGAGGTTTCACCCTAGGGTTTGATAAAATATTGCATAAAATAAGGGTTTTCGTTTGGAATGGTGGAGTGAGTTTGTCCTGAGACAAATTTTGGATCTGGGGGTTTGGATACATGATAATTTCTGCCCCAACAATGCATTATGTAAGAAAATTTTATTACAATGCCTTAGAGTTTGTAATTATGTAAGTAAATCTTATTACAATTACGGATCTGAGAGTTTGTCATTATGTAAGTAAATCTTATTACAATGCCTCAGGAACTTCATTCTCATAGATCTTTTACAATTTCACTCATATATATGAGATTCTCTTTAAATTTCTATATCATAGGTGCTCATTATGAGGTTAACTTCAATTGAGTAACTTGGCATTCCCTCGCTAAGCTTCACACGCCCTTTTATAATGGTTTGAAATCAAAATTGAGATTTTTCAAGATCATCAAAATAAGGATGTTGCATTGCTTTTTTGGCTGAGATTCTCTTTGATGGTTCTTAAATCAACATTTTTTGCAATGAGAGATCAATCAATTTTTAGTAGTTTACTTACAAATACGCAAAGTAAAAGAGAAAAAGAAAGAGCATCCAAAATGGAAATGAAATAAAAATAGATGGAAGGCACTTACAGATAGGCATGCAGGTTTCACAACTTAGTCACTCCCGGTCATACATCTTCACTGGGAATTCCGACATACCTATTGCACACAACACCTCTCATGAATAAAGTAAGTTGAAATTTCAGATGCTCTTATAATGTCTACATCATAGTTGCTCATGATAAGGTTCACTTCAAATGAATAACTTGAAATTCCCTCACCAAGCTTTGCACACACTTTTCTAATGGCTTCAAATCTTGACTGATATTTTTCAAGATTATCAAAATAAGGATGTTGCATTTCTTTTTTGGCTGACATTCTCTTGGATGTCTCATATATCTGCATTTTTTGCAAGGGGACACCAATCACTGTAAAAGAAGATGATAGCATTGGCATAAAAAAAATTAATGTGCATGCAAGTATAAATTAATAAGAACCAATGTTCATATACTTACAAATTAATCCAATGAACCATCCAGGTCTGATCTACTCTTTATTGTGTCAAGTATAGCCTCATGGTCAGACTCACAGACCTTCCACAAGGTCTTGTTCAAAGGTCTAGCCCCATATTTGGTCAAATGAACATTGGATTCCACGACAAGGTTCGAGTAATGAAGAATCTTATGATGCATGTCAAAGTCCTAAAATAGCCAATTTTTAACACTTGAATGTGAGTACCTTCTAAGCCATGTTCAAGTAACCACAACTGAGCCTGTATAGTATTTGATGTTTTCTCCATCTATAAATGGGGCCTCCAATTTATTTTTGGCCTCAACACAATGACACAAGTAATAGTTTGTTCCCTCTTCATTGTCTTCATCTGCAATAATTGCATAAACATGCCCTGCATTGATATGTGCATAAAATCTCTTGAAATTTGTCAACATTACGAATACAGTACAAAGTAAGATAACGATATGGAATATCAACAACTAAGCAAGTAGATATATCACCTAGTTGAACTAGATTTGATACGTTGTCAAAGTTGACCGATGCTTCCATCTGTGTCAGTTCCAATGTCGTAGGAGGGTGATACATGTGAAGTGGGCTAAGATAACTTTTGAACCATTTGTCAATGCACTCCCCTGAATCAAAATCATTTCAGGCTTGCATTGTACATGAAGAACAAAAGCATGCCATCTTTTGTGTATCTATACTCCATGAACCTTCATTTGAGCTAAGGAAAGAGTGTACCTCACTCGATCATGTTAGTGTACAATAGTCTTCATATGGTGCAATGTTAGTATCATCCATCAACCAAAAAAATATACGAACTGAAGATGTACCTTCATTACCTGGACCCATCAAAGCATTACACCACTCGACGATTGATTTTGCATCTGCAACTTTGCACTGTCTTTATACTTTAACTCTTCTCGTGCTAATGCTCTTTTCACGCATTCTCCTGCACCATCATGCTCCCCCTTTCCATGTTCAGCCTCACAAAAGTTCCACATATGTTGAACATTTGTAATGGAATGCGTCTTGCACAACCAGTAGAACATGCACGATTTCTTGAATTGTGTTGCACAGTTATCAGACCATATTATATGTTGATCGTATTCTATGCCCCTCTGATCCAAACCATTGTAGAACACCTAGAAGCAACCTTGCACGAACTCTAGAGAATGTGTGTGATCATCACTAATGTAAAAGTGATACTCCCTTAATACCTTCCTTTGCTCATATGTACTATCAGATGCATGAATGAATTCTATGTGCACAAATATCGAAACTTGTGTGGAGTTGTAATACTGTGACTGTACCTCGTGTTGTGGTTGTAGAGTGTATTTCTCTGCAAAGTCAACCACAGATACTATGCTTCCAACTGGAAAGGTGTCCTTGCATAGCTTGAGTTACGTGTCCAACCATCGGGCTCTATGGGTATGCATTACATACTCAGATAGTATATTGTCATGAAATGTGGTCATAAATTGGTACACTAGAATCTTCTCAATAATCAACTCATACGTTTTGTTTTGAGACCCATCTTTTGTAGCATATGCCACTATTTTATACTTCCCGAACTCTACTAGTTTTTGTCCCACCTCATCTGTGCTTTCCATATGTTGACATACTGGCATACACTAAAATCCACCGCAATGCTCGCATGAACCATCCAAGCATGTTGTCCTATAGAATATCTGGCCATCCTCTATTTTGCATAATTTTTTTGATAAGAACTCTCTTGAAGATTTTGGTGGGGCTTGTATGCCACAATCCTGCAAAACATCGTTAGTATGCAAATCTAAACATATAGAACGATAAACATCATAATGGTTAGAAAATTCAATATGTAGTCTACAACAACAAGTAGTGCATGTGTGATTTATTTTGACATAAAAAGGTTTAAGCATTTCAAAAAATCTTTGAGAAATACTAATTTGAGGATAATTATTTTCAAATTTTTGAAAAAATTGGGTTTGAGTCATATCCAAAAAATGCTTTGGATGTGGCTCACGATTTCGACTACCAATTCTCCTTCCTACCACATCCCTTTGATTCAAAGATGGCCTTGTGTTATTCTTCCAATACTCTTCAATTAGTGTTTGCAAGGCTTCAACAACTTCTTTATCTTTTCATGGGCCTTGAAATCATAGGTATATAGAATTTTTTACCGTTTTTAGTGGAGTAAAACATGCACTCATGTTATAACGTGAGTGCATTATGTGAAATATGGTTTTCTTAATATATTTAGTTTTTCCCTCTTTGTCTATACCCTCTATCCTAATTCTATATCTGTCCCATGCACCCTTATAGTAGAGGAGATAGAGGTGAGTGTGTGTTTGTGAGGGAGAGAGGGAGGGAGAGGGAGAGGGAGAGAAAGAGAGAGTGGGAGAGAAATAGGGAGAGAGGGAGGGAGAGGGAGTGGGAGAGAAAGAGGGAGAGAGAGGAGGGGGAGAGGGGGAGAAGAGAGAGTGGGAGAGAGTGGGAGATAGATAGGGAGGGAGAGAGGAGGAGAGTGGGAGAAAGAGAGGGAGGGAGAGAGTGGGAGAGTGGGAGAAGGGGAGAGTGGGAGAAAGAGAGAGTGGGAGAGAGTGGGAGAAGGGGAGAGTGGGAGATAAAGAGGGAGGGAGGGAGAGAGGGTGAGAGTGGGATAAAGAGAGAGTGGGGATAAAGAGAGAGTGGGAGGGA
>CM021100.1:640787851-640862545 GCA_007115665.2 Sequoiadendron giganteum
AACCCTCAACCCTTAAACCTTAATAACTCAACCCCTATACCCTCTTAATCCCTCAACCCTCAACCATTAAACCCTAATCCCTAAACCCCTATATCCTCTTGATCCCTCAACACTCAACCCTTCAACCCTAATCCCTCAACCCTCAACCCTCAACCCTTCAACCCAATTTACTCTCTACCCTAAACCCTAATCCCTCAACCCTTATACCATGAAATCCAAGAAAACTCTCTACCCTAATCCCTAAACCGTCAACCCTTAATCTCTCAACCCCTATAACCTCTACCCTATTTATTGGACCCTCAACCCTAATCCCTCGACCCTATACCTTAAACCCTCAATCCTTAAACCCTCTACCCTCTACCCTTTACCCTATACATTAAACCCTCAACCCTCAATTCTCAACCCTCAACCCTTAATCCCTCAACCATCAATCCTTAGACCCTAAACCCTCTACCCCTATACCCTCTACCCCTTACATTGGACCCTGAACCTAATCCTTCAACCATATACCCTCAAACCTATACCCTAAACCCTCTACCCTCAACCAAGTAAACCCTAAACCCTTAACCCTTAACCCCAAACCCTTAAACCCTAAACCCTTAAACCTTCTACCCTATACCCTCAACCAAATACCCTCTACCATCGACCTTATTCCCTCAGCCCTCAAACCTTAAACCCTAATACCCTAGAAACCATCAACCCTATAGGTCCTCCACCCTAATCCCTCAACCTCTATCACTTTCTCCTTATCTATACATCTCACCTCTCCCTCCTTCCCTCCCTCCTACCCTCTCTAATTGTCTCTATCTACCATCTCCCTCTTTCTATGTACCTCTCATTCAATCAATCCCTACCACCCTCTCATGCTCCCTCTATCCATCTCTCTTTATGTCCCTCCCACTCTATCCCACTCTCTCCTCCCACTACCTCTCTCTCCCTCTCTCTCATGTCTCTCCCTCCCACCCCCTCTCTCTCTTAGGTCTCTACCTATGGAAACCTACCTAGGTAACTCTCTCTTTGTCTCTCTCCCCTCTCTCTATATATCCCTCCAACCCTACCTAGATAAGTCCCTCTCACTCCACCCCCCTCTTTCTCTACCTCTATCAAGTCACTCCCTCCCACACCTTCTCTCTCTCTCTCAGGTCTCTCACTCACACTCCCTCTCTCTCCCACTCCCTCTCTCTCACACTCCATCTCTCTCACACTCTATCTCACTACCTATCTCTCAAGTCTCTCCCTCTCACCCCCTTCACACTCTCAAGTCTCTCCCTTTGACACCCTACCTACATAACTCTCTCTTTCTCTTTGTCTCTCTCTCTCCCTCCTCTCTCTCTCTCCCTCTTCCTCAATTCTCTTTCTCCCACCCCCCCTCTCTCTCTCTCTCTCCTGCCTCTATCCCTCCCACCCTACCTAGCTAAGTCCCTCTCACTCCAACCCCTTCTCTCCCACTCCCTCTCTCTTAAACTCTAACTTCCACCCCCTCTCCATCTCTCCAGACTCTCTCTCTCTAAATTATCCCTTTGTCTAAAGACATACATAAATGGATATAAAAGCATAATACATATGTGCATATAATCTTACATCCATACAAGCATACATACATACATGTGTAGACACAATCTAGCATACATAGAGGCATACATACAATATATATGCATTGATACATACATACATGACATACACGCATACATTCAATATATTAACATTTAACATATATGAAGATATAACTCGAGCACGTTATAATGCACTCGCGTTATGTCTTAGTTGACATGTTTGTCGCAGACGCAAAAACCATGTGAAAAGTGAGATATAACGCTAGTGTGTTATAATGCGCTCACATTATATCTTGCTTTGGGAATTCTCGGGCCTTATGCTTGGTATTTTCCTTGGAATACCAACCCAAAGGTTTGGAGGGCATTCCCAATGACCAAAGACATGTTTTAAAAAAAATTACCATATTTCTCATAATCAAGTTCATGCTCACCATTAGGATTGCACGTGGCTCAATATCAAAAAAATCGAACACATGGGTAATGTTGGGTTCTCTCTTAGCTATCCAACGATGTAATTTTTTTCACTTTATGAAAATTTTAAGGCTTTCATCCATAATTTATTTTATCTGTATGACTTTTTTTTGCCAAAAAGCAGTGTTTGGTATTTTTTTCGTTGTAAATTAACCGTTCATCGATTTTTCAAATAAATTACATTTTTAGAAACTAGACTCCATTCTACAAATTTAAAAAAATCAATTTAAAAAAATCAATTAGTTTCCAAAATTTGTAGGGGTAGCACAGCCAAAATTCTATTTTTCAGGAAATGTCCACTTCGAAAATTAGTAAAAAATCAAATATTCATTAAAAAATTATCAAAAAAATATTGCATCAACTAAATACTATTAGCTAACTTCTGACTATTGTGATTATAAAAATACTAAAAAAAAGTTCACCGTACGAGGGTCGTACATGAGTTGTTGTGTTATGTTTTTCTGACAAAAACAACACCAATTTGTGTATGTCCCTCATTTGAACCCCTTAATCTCAACCATTTTCAAAATAAATTAGTATTTTAGAAAGTAGACTCGGAGCACTTGAATCCTTCTTTTTTTTCCATCTCAAAATTTTGAGTGTAAGTATCCTCAATTTCATGTCCAAGGTTAGTATTTCCTTATTTCAAAAAAAAGTTGTCCACTTAAGTCCCCTTTTTGGGAACCATCTTTGTGCACTTACCCCACCCATTTGTATCATAATAAAACATGTGTCCAACCATGGCTTGGTACTGATTTAGGAATGTAGTCTTTTCTCAAATTGGGGCAACTTCCCAAAGCTAGTCGTGCGTTAGATCTTTATGCATCCTCTCATGGTCAAAATAAAAAACAAAAACATCCAGAAAATAATAAAATCAAGAACAACAACTTTGGATTATTCCTTCAATGAATAAATTATAATATATCAATAATTACTTGAACCTTGTGTCTAGTTCAAGTAAGCTTTCCCACAACATATCCTCTAGAAATAGAAGCGGAATATCAATCCAAGTTATCAATGTTGTTTGAATCCCAAAAAAAACTTTGTAATTTGAGTCACCTAGTTGAACTACGTGGTCTTTGTGTGTACAAAATAGGCAAGGCTTAACAGCCCCCGAGGCCTTAGGTTTCTATCATTCTTTATTTCGAACTTAGCCAAAAAAATTCAAAATATCAAAAACATTCACAAACCATAAAATCCAAAAACATTCAAAAAATAGAAAAGATCAAAAACATGTTCACATCAAACTAAGCGAACTACAAGCCTCTATGTGTAAAACGTAGGCAAGGCTTATCTTTGATGAGACCTTGAGGCCCTAGGTTAGTCCCTTGAAAACAACAAAAACAACATCATTAAACTTAGAAAAATAAAAAAAAGATCAAAAGTCCATCATCACAATCTGCAATAAAATTTTCACCCATAATAAACAAAACATCACCTTCACCCTTTGAAAAAATAGACAAAAAAAATAGAGAAAACATCAAAAGCTAGAACTTTCAAGAAAACAATCACAAAGATTTGATTACAAACAGACTAAAACAAAACCAGAGTATCAACTACCTATATTTTTGACAAGTCACCAACAACATCCCGAGAAATGCCTTAACAAATCCATTCCTAGATAGACATGATTAACACCAGATAATAGCCCCACCCCAAACATATATGGCAAGAGATACTGTAACTTTGTTTTATCTTTTTTAGTCTCATCTTTCTGATTTATTTTATTGACTCATTCCTAGGATCTCTTGAGGATGTCCATAAGGATTTAGAGAAGAAGGAATGGGGGAAATTGAGCATCATTTCGGTTTGTTATTTGTAAGATATTTTTGTGATACTACCATGGAAAATACTTGCTTTATTGAGTGTATGGAAGTTGTTTTGAAATAGTTCATGTATCAAGTGCATGTTAGGTATTCTATATTTCTCTGTGTAACTGGTCTAAATTTTTTGAAAATAACCCAACCATATATTTTAAACAAAGATTTCGTATGTCTGGTATGATAAAAAAATATTCTTTGTATGTTGATTCAAATTCCACACAATGAATACAACTTCACCTTGGTTCTTAATACCCTGGTGCATCGTATTTGTTTACTACATCAAAAGGGATTGTTAAAAATGTGAAGCCACCTCCAAGAAAAGTGAAAGCAACTCATCAGTACTAACAACATCAAATTTCTATCCGTCATCAAATATTTCTTCTAACTAACATTCATCTTGCATCACAATATAAATAATACCATATCAATCATGCATCCACAATGTCATCAATACTATCGTGATGACAATAAACCAATGAAAACATCATGTATCATGTATAGGGAATACATCCATCATATATTACCATTCATCATATACATAATAAAACATCATAAGATATAAAATATGATCAATCCATCCATCCACATCATATGCATACATCAAAAAATTACAAAAAACATGTATAGGCATACATCATCATACATTGTCATCCATAAATCATCACATAAACACATAATGAAGCCGAATTGAAGCATGTATATCTCATATATATCATCATAAAAAAAAGGATAATGTCATAGTACATCATCATCATCATGGAAACAAGTGTGATAGGATAATACAAAAATATACATATATACAAGGCCTTAGCTAGGTCGATGAATGTATTTACAAAATCATGTCTACAATATAAGTCTTTGAATAACATCATAACGATCAAAGTAAAAATATGGCACTCCTTGATAGGAAGAGGAGGACTCTAAAGAATAGGTTACGAATCACCCTCTGGATTTGGCTATCTAATAGAGTGCCCACCTATCTCAGCATGACCCCCTACAACATTAGGCTCTCCAAACCATGGACATCGTTGTGCTTTAGAAACAAAGGCCTCATACAAAGTCTTATAATGTGTTGACATCTATAACAATTAATCTCACTCAACTTGTATACTATCACACTTTGTCCTTAGATTGTCCCTCTCAATGGTAACCACCTATAATTATGTCTCAACAACGAGATGGTGCCCAATCTTTGTGTCTCACTCCACTTGAAATCCATCTCTCTCCTACTGAGTAGTGTTTATCTTTGCTATCAATATGGAAATCTACACCTTTGTGACCTATCACCACACTATCTCTATAGCTAACTATGCACCTCCATCCCTAGGTGGTGGAGGGGGACCTAGAACATGTCCTTGAGCCTACATCTGATCACCTCGGGCACCATCCTATTTTTCCCTACCAAGCTACTCTACTAAGATCTCCAGGCATTGTCTCTCTCCTCACTAAATTATGATGCTTTCTTTGCCCACTACGAGATCACCACCAAGATATATGAATCTTAAAGGAACACATCATTCCCACCACTTATTATAATTAGGAGTACTACCCAGATCTACTAAGCCCACTGGCCAACCCCATCCGACTAGCGCAAGAGATCTAAATGAAGCAACAAAAAAATCTTGATCGACTTGCAAACCCTAGACACGGACCTCTCTGGTGGTCCGACCAAACCAAGCCTCATAAGTATCTATAAAGTGACCTTGTCTCTCTCCAAACTATCTGCAAACCCTATCAAGAAGATACCTCTCTAAAAGAGAGAGTGTGTGATCGATCAACCACCTAGTCTATCTATAGTACACCAAATTCTCCTAATCATCAAGCCATGCTTCACAGTCCGTATACGGTCTCCACACAAAACTTGGCATGTCATAAAATACATGGCACCAGAAGGAAAGCTACCTAGTCAATTTATAATGTAGAAAATCTCCATAGTGATAAGAGTATGGATCCTTAGCAGTACAATCTAATATACCATCAGGTCGCATGATTGAGATGTGCTCCCAAGCCCATACATGAAGAAGGGAGACACCAACAAAAATAGATTTACCACCACAGTATGCAACCTCATGCATATATTTATATAGGTGGGAAAGGATACAAGGACCCTATGCATATCTAGTGCCATGCTCAAACATCTACTCGATGCATATACCTCATCGCAGAGGAAACTGATGACCCCACCTTTCAAGAACAACGAGCCCCTAAACAAAACCACAAAGAACAAGTGAAATCGAATTAGCAATACCAACATTTTTTTCTAAATTTATCTCTAATTGTCAAACCTCTAGATGTCTCATGCCAAGAACATGACACATAGCATGGTGCCTCATCGAATGGAATATGCAATGAGCTCTCCATGAATGGGAATGCAAAGGATCCTCCACACATCCTCAAGAGTAATGGTGGCATCCCCAATGGGTAAATGAAATGAAGAGGTCTTTTATTTCCACCTCTCCATGAGTGCAATCATCATCACACTATGACATCTAATGGTGGGCATATAACAAACGTGCCACAACCCAACAACATCTAGAAAATTTCACTCTCAAACATCAAAACCCATGATCAAATCAAATAGATCCCGAGGTCGTATCTCCCTTGACTAAAATGGATTAAGAACCACCTACAAAAATTCAACCCATGATGTTAATGATTCACTCTGAACACATAAACGAACCTAAAAATTATGAAAAAATGAACTTACGGTTCCAAAAGGTCAAAACAGTGACAAGTAGTAAAAGTGAGAAAAGAGAAAGTGCTAAAAAATGCACAAAAGTATGTCAAAAGCACAAAAATAGAGCAAGTGCAAAAAAAATGCACAAAAGTATGCCAAAGGTGCCCAAATAGAGCAAGTGCATAGAAATTTAGCAAAAGCGCCCATTTCAAACTAACAAAATCACCCAAATCGATGCAAAGGCACCCAAGTCCTAAATCTAGCACTTTTGACCAATGTGACTTAAAGCATTAATTATGGAAACATGGAAAGATGAAAGTGAAAATTAAGAGGGTACATACGAGGCATCGACACCTACAGGCCATCCAAAATCTCAAACTGATTTTGCATGATGTGGGGCACCCTAAATCCTCGGTATTTCTCCTTGACAACTAACAAAACAAGAAAACCAAAGACAAGAAATCACTATAGGCTCAAAGTACAAATGAGGAAATTAGAATCCTAATTACCCATTTAAACCCCCTAAAACCCTAATTTTTACTTAGGAAACCTTCCTAAGGTAAAATTAGGAGTTCTCAAGAACATTTGAATGAGCAAAAAAAGACCTATAGACTTAATTTTTCATCATCTACACATTGGAACTCAAATAGAACAGTGTCGTAAGATTGACCTCCAAATTAAAATTTGTGTCCAACCTCTTGAGGGGGCAGCATAGAGTCCTACCATTATATTGTTGACTATCGGGGCACAATGGGGCATATAATTTTTTTCAAAAATTTGATCTTAACATCGAATCTTTGAAACAAAGCAACCAATACTTTGTCTCAAAGAGGGGCAAAACGTAGACAAGTAAAATTGACCTAACACTTATCACACACCTTAAATGACTTTCTCGCATAATCAACATCATTATTATTGAATATCACTGCATTTCACATCAAAAGCATCGAAATCCCTAAATTTATTTATTAATTGAATAATATGACTTATTTAATTAATTCACTTTTTTCATCATTTTTGACGAATTAAATAAATTTTACTTATTTAATAAAGTCTTAAAACCCTAAATTATGTTATTAATTGAATAATACATTATTTAATTAATTCACTTTTTCATCAAATCGACCAATTAAATAAATTACATTTATTTAATAAAGTCCTAATCTAAATTTATTCCTCCTGATTAATTAAATAGCGCCAATTATTTAATTATGTCACTAATTCACTTTATTCCCCTAAGTCTATTAAATTATTACAATATAATAATTTAATTATGTCACTTTCCCTCCAAATTTGAATAATCGAATAAAACTATTCAAAATGTATCATAAGAAATCAAATCAAACTAATGCAACTTTGTTTGCAAAAATCAAACTTGATTTGCACGTTCAACTCTAAAAAGAATTATTTAATTAAATCAATTAATTAATCATTCTCAACCACTTTCCTAATTGAGAAATTTACTAATCACTGATTGCTCAATCTATTTCCTCACTGACCAATCTATTTCTTGACTAACCAATCTATATTCCTGACTGACCAATCTATTCTTCAATCACACTAATTACGTAATAAATTTGTACAGATTATGCCCATCTAAATCCTCTCAACATCTTTTAGCCGTTGATCAATATACTCTACTACGCAATCATGATCGTCCATTTCAAATCATAAATTCTATATAAAAAACCTCTTTCCTCACAAAAAGGATCAAAGAATCTGTTGAATATTTAAGATACTGAGAGGGGGGGTGAATCAGTATCTTCTTTTCTTATTAAACAAACACGATCAACTACTTTAATGCATTTAACAAAGAAGAGCAAGAAACAAAGCATGAAGTCACATAACACATGAACACCAGATTTTTATGTGGAAAACCCAATGAGGCAAAAAACACGGTGAGGATTAGCTCACTATATATATAGTAGTTCCAATACTAGATACAAAAGAGGCTCACTGTCAAGTACAAAATCTCACTGCTTACAAGGACTCACTATCCAAACAGGGAGGCTCAATGCCTACAAAAGATGATAGAGACAAAATATCTTACAACCATAATATGAACTGATAGGGTTATACCACAAGTGTAGATTTAGCTCCTTGGATGTCCAAAGTATTCGCTCGCATGTCAGTAGACCAGTCTTCACCTTTCTACTCACACACTTCGCATATCCAACACACTCACTCACTCAATTTATTTACAAACCATCATTTATATATATCTGATATATTCATATGCATCAATTAGGTTGGCCTAATTAGATGCATTACATATTTACAAAAAGATAACTATGAGTTTCATACAAAAATTCTCTGAAAGTGATTCAACCATGTGGCATGCAATATTATGTCAGTTGGTACCAAAGCTAGGTTTCACATATATCTGCAATACATGTTAAAGTATTAACTGATTATTAGGTCAGCCATGAATAAACCTAATAATGAAGTACAATCACTAGACCGATGCCAACTCACCATCCAATTATATAAACATGCAAGAATGTGTACATACACACTTCAAGTAACCATAAACCTTTTCCCAAAACCTTAAACAACAATGATCACTAGAGGGAACATGCAGACCAGAATACTGGACCAAACATCAGAGGATGTAAACCTGTTCTACATACCGGTTCAGGGTACCAGACCAATCTGATACCATAAACAACATGGTGAGATCAATGACAACATAAAGACTGATCTTCTCCATTCTTCCAACAATATCTCCCTTTGTCATTGATGGAAACATGTGCCAACAAAAATGTATCCAGAATCTCTCCTCTGTACAGTTTCTCCAAATCTCTCCCCCTTTGACATCAATGGAAAAGGGTGACCAAAACAGAAAAATATGTAAACATGTTGACATTCAAAATTGCAAAAATTTTAACTCTTCCAAAAACTTCCAAAATTTTCAAACCTTAAAGCTTCAAAACCTTTATACCATTCAACCTTTCAAAATTCCTTCTTCAATATTTTCTTCTCACCTTATTTAGTTCCCCTTTTTTCTCTTTCTTTTCTCTCTTCCTTTTGTTTCCAAAACAAAAATAAATAAAAATTTGAACATTTAGGATTCAAGTAAAAATGACACTCTTCACCTGAAACACCTTCTTGTATCTTTCTTTGATAGCTGGTAAGATCTTCTTCCAGGAAAATATAGCAAAATCCATTATCATGCATATGCTTTCCAACAAGGCCAACAATTTGAAAGAAGATGACCAATATGTAGATGAGCACTGAATTTCACAATCTTCTGCATCAATAAGTACTCCAAAAAGATGGTCTAATCGAACCTTAAAAATCTCCTTAACAAGCCAAAAGGTTTTCACCACATCATCTCTTTATCTCTACACAATGATCAACTCAGCTTGAAATTCACCAAATCTCAGTCTTTGTTTCCCTTCTTTATCTTCAAATATATCAAAGTTCTTTATGATGTTGTTTACCTCAGATTCAATTGCTTCAATCCTACTTCTAAAATTGTCAACCGTAGCAGGCCACCAGAGATAATATTTGTAGATATCTTCTATTTCTTTGATGCATTTATTTGTCTCATTAATAAGTTTAGATAACCTCTACTTAGCTTTAGTACATCTCTTTTCAACCATGGCTTCTAACTTACGTCCTTCCAGACCTTCTAGTAACATTCTTTCTTCAACAACCTAAACTAAATTTCTCGGTAAAGAGTCAAAACAATTGATCTACATCAATACCTTTTCTAAGAAGATACTCAACTAGAGCATCGTCAATCTTGAGTTTGTCTACTGGAGAGGATGCATTCCACACTTCACCAATTTTCTTCATCTTTCCTTTAACTAACATTGACCGGATGTTATCAAGATTAGATGATTCAGATCCAGGTAGAGATTCTTCTTCATTTTCCTTCTCTTTCGGAATGATAAAGATGTCTTCCGTGATAGATTTTTTTTCTTAGATTCTGGAGGGGAATTATTGATAACAACTTCCGATTCTATTGTTTCGGGGGACGAACCTTCCTCAAATCGACTAGACATAACCATACCAAAGTGCATATCTTTCTTCAAAGATAAGAAAATTTTATTACAAGCACTTACATTATCTTCCAAGCCTTCCAAGTATCTGTATATTTTTCTTCCAATGGGAATCCCGAATTCCCACATAACGCCATCCTTTCTTGGTAGTGAGTCTAGAAAATAGAATACCAGACATGTAAGTAGAGACCTGAAATGGAAAGGGTATCCTTCTAACAACGATATTCACAAATTTTCAGTAAGATTTTCCAGAATCAAGCCACATAGATCAAACTGCTTATTCTCCTTTACCATTTTATGTGCTAGATACACAACAATAGCCGAAGTAGAGCCATCTCAATTTATGAAATAAATTTTATAGGAAACGCCATACGTAACATACCTCGCCGTGGGATAAACAATAGTATCTATCACCAATGCTCGAGGGTCTTTGTCAATTCTCATCAGCTCCTCTACTTGTATTTTATGGTTTTATTTTTGGGAAGGTCTCTAATGCTACATAACCTAGTGATAACCTCGCTCACTTCCTTCGTAATAGGATAGATTTTTCCAACACAGTGTTGCCATCCTTGAATTTACTCAAAAGAAACAAGATGAATTCTCTGTCAGTAATCCAAGGGAATTCTCCCCACAAATCCAAACCTAGGGCTTTTATGTTTTGTAAGTCATTCAATTCTAACCCTAATTCAATTTTCTTTATATTTCGATGATCGAATTCATCCAGTTCGACTCCCTTTATCCTAAGTGGGATATTTCCACTCGATCCTTTGTTAGAAGATTCCATCATAACATTTAACTTCTTCAAATTCAACAAGAACTTCTTCTTTTACCTTCCTCTATGGCCGCGAGAGATAAAATTTTGTCGCTTGTTCTCGATGCTCCAAATTACTTCAGAAACACTCCAAGATAGTTCCAAGTCGCTCTTTCAATTATTCAAATGATTAGGTGATTAAAAATGACTTGCAAATTTTTCTATATACACCATCATTTTTCCCTAAATTACATTAATTGCAAAAAGCTGATAAAAAAATTCTTCCACTGCACTAAGAAACCCTAACTCACTCCGCAAAATAATATGCTTGCACTTTTTCTTCTGCTTTCTTTTTCATCACCTTTGTCCATCCATTCCTTACAACATATCCTCATGCCAAAGACTGACACATCCGAAATCAAGGGGGTCAAAGGATTTTCTGCTAGAGCTCCCCCTAAGACCATGCTAGGTCTAATTCTCAGAGGAATCATCTACACTGTATGAGGGTACAGACACATCAGTAGTATATGATTCTTCTTTCTTCTTCTAGATCTTTCTCATTTCTTGTTTAATCTCATCTTTGTCAATATTTTTCATAGGTTCATCATCTTTCTTCGAAGTAGACTACTTTCCCTTTTTACTTCCGCACACTTTTGAAATATGTCTCAATTTTTTGTAATTGTAGCAAACAACATTTCTATGAATAGCTTGACTTCCATTAGCTCTTGATCTACACTGATTTTCTTTGTGTCGGATTTTTTTAGAGGTATAGCAATAGCCATCAAAGGATTGATTTATCTTTCCTCCATTAAATCGATTCATCATTTGAGTTATGCATTCACTAGCTCTATGTCCAATCTTCTTGCATGTATAACATTGTTCGAAAAAGGAACCAAAAAATTGATTCATCCTACTCCTACACTCAGTTGCCCTATGACCAAATTTATTACATGAAAAAAAACACCATTGAACGATGGGTACCTTTGAGGATTTGGTTGTTTGATAGGTAGTCTTCTTCTTGGATTTATTTTTTGCTTCCCTTTATCTTGAGTTTTCTGATTATTTACTAGATTTGAGTTCTGCATACTTTCACCAACTTCATTACCTAAGCCACCTTTGTCTTTAGAAGGTTTATGTCTTGCTATCAACTCATCAAGCTTGGTGGAGCTTGTCTTGAAATCATCTTCACAGAGTTTTTCTTTCTCTAATTATTCTTTTAGATTCATCACTTCTTGTTCAAGCCTTGAGCATACATTAGACTTACTTTGTATCACAATATTTAGACACTCCTAAACTCTCTTCTTTTCATTCACTTTCACCTTTAGTCTAGTAATCTCTCCATTTTCTTGTTTTAGACTTACTTCTCTATGTCTCTCTTTGAATTTTTTCAATTGCTCTTTCAAATTTCAGATGCATTCATTTGCTTCATCAATATTTTCTTTTAGATCTTTGTTTTCAATTTTAGCCTTGTCAAGACCTTCAAGGCCAGTTTGGAGCTCTTCTTTATCCATTTGTTCAATTTGCAGGATCTTCCTCAAGTTGTTAGGCTTCTTTAGAGGAACCAAGCTCTGATACCAATTTTTCAAGATTTAAGATACTAAGAGGGGGGGGGGGGAGGTCAATCAGTATCTCCTTTTCTTATTGAACAAACACCATCAACTACTTTAATGCATTTAACAAAGAAGAGAAAGAACAAAGCATGAAGTCACACAATAGATGAGCGCCAAAATTTTATGAGGAAAAACCACAGTGTGGATTAGCTCACTATATATATAGTAGTTCCAATGCCGGATACAAAAGAGGCTCACTGCCAAGTACAAAAGCTCATTGCTTACAAGGACTCACAATCCAAATAGGGAGGCTCACTGCCTACAAAAGATGATAGAGACAAAATGGCTTACAACAAGAATATGAACTGATAGGGTTACAACACAAGTGCATATCCAGTTTCTTTGATGCCCAAAGTATTTGATCGCATGTTAGCAGACTAGTCTTCACCCTTCTAGTCACACACTCACTCACTCAATTTATCTGCAAACCATCCTATATATATATCTGATATATTCACATACATCAATTAGGTTAGCCTAATTGGATGCATTACATATTTACAGAAAGATAAATGTTGGCTTCATACAAAAATTATTTGAAAGTGATTCAACCATGTGGCATGCAATATTATGTCAGTTGGGACCAAAGCTAGGTCACACATATATCTACAATACATGTTAAACTATTAATCGATTATTAGGTCGGCCATGAATAAACCTAATAATGAAGTACAATCACTAAACCGATGCCAACTCACCATCCAATCATATGACCATACGGGAATGCATACATATAGGCTTCTAGTAACCATAAAGCTTTTCCCAAAACCTTAAACAATGATGATCACCAGAGGGAACATGCAGACCAAAATACCAGACCAAACACCAAAGGATGTAAACCTATTTCGCATAACAGTTCGGGGTACCAGACCAATCTGATACCATAAACAACATGGTGACATCAATGACAACATAAATATTGATCTTGTTCATTCTTCCAATAGAATAAACATACCTCATGCAATGAAGTAATGCCAAATCAACATTGACAAAGCTTCAACCAAAATCTTCAATCAAATGCACCCACACTCTTCAAATCTCTTGCATGCAACAATGGGGGCTTCACATTGATAGGAGCAACCACATCTTCATGAATACACTCTGACATTGGATGGTAACCTTTCCTTTGTTTTTGAATTCATTTGGATATCATAGGATTTCATTGTTTGTTTTCAATAACTTAGAAAGCTTCATTTCATGAGTGAAGGAATGAATCTTGATCGTTGTTTTTTATTTAGATTAGTTTCTTTTCAATGCAATTGTCTTGTTTACACTCTCATATTTTCCCCCTCACACAAAATTCAACCCTTATAATAATTGAACCTTAATCCTAATTGAATATGAATCCTAATAGTAATCCTAATTAAACCCTAACTGAATTATAACCATAATTGTAACTCTAATACTAACCCTAGTTGAATTCTAATCACAATCCTAACCCCAACCACAACCCTAGTTGAACACTAATTGAACCCTAACCCTAACCCTAATCCTAATTGAATCTTGAACCTAATTAAACCCTAACCATAATACTAATTAAGCCCCAAACTAACCCTAACACTATTTAAGCCCCAACCCTAACCCTAACCATCAATTATATTTTTAGTGGCTAGTATTTGCCAATTAGCTAATAGTTGAAATTTGGGAATCCAAAATTGGCTAATAGTTTGAGCTATAACATGACTTGAATTGCCACATTTTTACAAAAAAATATTATAGTCTTATTTAAATCGCCAAGAAAATTATTTTATTAAAAAAATTAACTCAAAAGTTCACCACAATATTGGATACATGATTAGATCCGATTCACCTAAATTTTATAAACTATAGTAAAAATTTATATTAATTCACCAATAATATATCATAATTATTAGTTGCTTTAGGACCATATTTCTAAGCTTTAGTTTCCACAATTGATTTATAATATAATCTAATGGTCCTTGTTGTATTTTATGAGGTAAAATGTACCCACAATTTGTAATGCTCATGGGGCCCAAAATTTTGGGTCTCATGAGCATTATAGATTGTGCGTACATTTCACCTCACAGAGTACAACGAGGGTCTTTAGATCAACAATCTAAAATAAATTTCAAGCCCCATGAAAATTAAAAATCATGGGTACATTTTACCTTGTAAAATACAATGAGGGCCATTATATTATATTTTAAAGTAATCGTGGAAAGTAAATATTATATTGTCTACCTCTTAAACCCATCAATAATTTCCACCCTTGGGCCCCTACTTTTCTATGAGAATTATTTTTAGATTGGATAGATTTTCCATCATAATTAATGTGTTTCCCTTTTATTTTTCAAGATTCACCAAAAAAGTATACAAAATTTTAGTGATAGAAAAAAATCGCTAAAATTCTTTTTTTTTGTTAAAGAACGAAAGATTTGCCAATATCTAATTAATATTTTTTCCTAAAAAATGAAAGATTTGCGAGGATTTTATATCTTTTTCTAAGGGGGATTTCTTAAAGTTATCATTGCTAACCCTAACTCCAACCCAACCTTAATCCTAACCTATAACTCGAAACCCTAACCCTAACCTTGATTGAAATCCAACTCTAACTCTAACCGTAATTAAACCTAAATCCTAGACCTAATTGAACTCTAACCCTAGTTAATCTTGAAACATAACACAAACCCTAATTGAAACCTAACACTAACCTCAAACTTTAACCTACTATATATATACATATATATATTTAATAATATATTAAAAAATACTTCAAGAGATATCCTTCTTGGGGTAGCTATTTATTTAATCCATTAGGGTTAGGGTTATGGTTAGAGATATAATTTGAGTTAAGGTTAGAGTTAATGTTATGGTTATAATTAGGGTTAGGTTAGTACTCATTAATTGAAATCTAACACTAGTTAATATTGAACCATAACCCAAACCCTAATTGAAACCTAACACTAACCTCAATCTTTAACCTAGTATATGTATATATGTATAATACTTCAAGAGATATCCTTGTCAGGGTAGCTATTTATTTAATCCATTAAGGTTAGGGTTATTATTAGAGATATAATCAGAGTTAGGGTTAGAGTTAATGTTATTGCTATAGTTAAGGTTAGGTTAAAGGTTAGGGTTATGGTCATGGTTATGGTTAAGGTTAGGGTTAGGGTTAGGATTACAGTTAGGGTTAAGGTTAGAGTTTGGGTTTGGATTAGGATTAGGGTTAAGATTAGGGTTAGAGTTAATATTATGGTTAATTTAGAGATAAAATTAGGGTTAAGGTTAGGGATATAGTTATGATTAGGTATAGGTTTAGGTTTAGGGTTAAGGTTATTGTTAGGTTGAAGGCTAGGGTTATAGTTAGAGATAAAATTAGGGTTAGGTTTAAAGTTAGGATTATGATTAAGGTTAAGTTTGTGGTTAGGATTAAGTTTAAGGGTAAGGATTATGGTTACAGTTATAGTTCAAAATAGAACTAGGGTTAGGGTTAAAGTCAATGTTATGGTTATAATTATGGTTAGGGTTAGGGTTAGTGTTAAGATTATGATCAAGATTATGGTTAAGGTTAGGTTTAGGAATAGGATTAGGATTAGGGTGAGGATTATGATTAAAGACAAAATTAGAGTTACCATTAGCATAATGGTTATAATTAGAGTTAGGGTTAAACTTAGGGTTAGGATTAAGAAATTAGGGTTAGGGTAAGGTTTATGATTAGATATTAAATTAGGATTAAGGTTAGGGTTAGGATGATGATTAGGGTTATTCTTATGGTAAAGATTAGGGTTAGGGTTAGGATTAGGGTGAGGATTATGATTAGGGTTAGGGTTAATATTAAGATTTGGATTAGGATTATAAATAGAATTAGGGTTAGGATTACGATAATGGTTATATTTAGGTTTAGGGATAAGGTTATAGTTAGGTTAGCGTTTGTGTTAAAATTAGGGTTATAGTTAGAGTTTGAATTAATGTTAATTTTAGGGTTCAAATTAGGGCTAGTCTTTGGATTTGAGTTATACTTAGAATTATTGTTAGTTTAAGAATTAGGGTTAGGGTTAGGGTTACAATTAGAATTAGTATTAGTTATAGAATTAAGGTGGGTTAGAAATAGTGTTAGTGCTAGTTTTAGGGTTGGGATTAGGGTTACAATTAAAAATTAGTGTTAGTTTTAGAATCAGGGTTATTTTTAGGGTTAGAGATAGAATTAGAGTCAGGGTTCAAGATAGAATTATTAGGTGTTACGGTTAGGGTTTAATTCCAAACCAACCCTAACCATAATTCTAACCCTATTCATAATCATAATTCTAACACTAACCCTAATTCTAATGGAAACCTTAATTATAAATGTAAGCTTAATTAAATCATAACCCTAACCCTAATTAAACCTTAACCAAAATTTAACCTTAACTATAACTAAATCATAATCTTAATCCTAGTTTGACCCTAACCTTAACCATAATTGTAAGACTAACCCTAATCCTAATTGAACTCTAACCTCAACCCTAAACCTAATCCAAAAATTTATCCTAGAACCCTAACCTTAATTGAACAACAATTGAAACCTGATTGTAAGGCCTCTACCCTTTTTGTTCAATAGTGTAAATGTTTTTTTTTGTATCATGGGTATAATACTTAAACGATAATAGGTTGACTTAAATCATTAATTTATAGTTGTCAAAATTACAATGAACAAAATATCAATTTGCATTTGTGCTATTTGTATGTATTGTCTTCAAGTATGCATTAGGATTAATTGAAAATCATGGTAATGGTGTTGAAGTATAATCCATGGTCTTACATGGAGATAATTAACATTTTGTTTGGGTAACAATTTGATCTACGTAGTTTTAGGCATGTCATACAAAGGCTAACGAACTTGCCATTCTAGTTGAGCTAAATAGTGTTATATGTAAAAGAATAAATAAATTGAACTAACAAGTTATTATTCTTTAATATATTATTTTATTTGACATTTATTTGGTTAAATAAATTATTCACTCAACATTTGTTACTATGTATAGTTCATTTTGTTGCGACACTAGTTATTAATTACATATAGTTGTATTAATGCGATATTTATTATGGTAGTGATTTGATATTTATTCATAGGTATTGAATAGTTTCAAGATTTTATCATTTTGATAAACCTTATCCATCATTAGAAAGGTTCTCAAGTTATAATTTTAGATATCATTTTGAATAGTGTATTGACATCCTTATATATAGAGATCTAGAGAAATTAAGCCAAAATAGTACATTGTCATGAATCTAGTGACAATAATATTACTATTGGATCAACTTTTAATACAAACAAGGTTGTTATGTTTTCAATACCTGAATTATTAATATTATTGTTATTATTCACCCACTAATTCTTAATGATATTACTATCAATAAAACAATAAATAAATTGTGATGATAATAATATTGTTTTCAACCTATAGGTAGATTTCACAAGTATCACAATAATAATAACAATATTAGTTATAATCCATAATTTAATGAGAATTCTCATATTTAACCAGAGTTTAAATTAGATTGGAGATCTTGGTTAGCTAGTTCACTAGCATACAAGTATGGGTTGGGCATTAATGAGGATTGGGTGGCTGTAGCGCACGGGAAGCTGCACTTGGCCCTTGGCAAAACTAGCAGCCAACATTCAATGCAACACTTTATTTGCTCATCTCCCAAAGACTAAAGGAACCGTTCACATGCATGCATCAAAAGGAGGCTATAATATAAAGTAGTAATTAGTTCTCTCCCGAAAATTTCTATGGATCCTTAATGTGTTACTGACACTCACCAGATATTTCACTGGGCCAAAGTTTTATGCATGACACTATGTTAATAATACTTTCTATTATTACCTGTACAACATCTGTCTTACACACGGAAAATGTCGCTCACCCATGCTTCTGATCTAAATCTTTAGTAGACTATTAATTGTTGGAGATAATTCTATGGATTCGTTGTTAGGGTAGGATGTTTTCACAGGCTATGAGATGCTTGCCAGGAAAAGAATAGATAGCAAATTTAAAACTGCCATTAAAATTCCTGCACGCCAGGAAGGGAGGATTAGTTGTCATTTAATCCCATATGTTGTTGACTCGTCTTGGTGAACTGGCTTCCTATAAATCATTGGGGATGCCATTTCATTTGGGGAGGCATACACCAATCGGTAATTGGAATAGATGTTGTGAATTCATGGTGTTGATGGAAAGGTTATAATTTTATTGAACGTACTAGAAATGGGGATTTGATTCATCCTTGAGAGATCAATATTTGGCTTGAAGGAGAGGATGTGAATGGGCTCAACCCAAGGAGGCTTTTCTGGTGGAATTGCAAAGACTGCACTTGCAATCCTTTTTCAGTGAGGAGAAGGAGGGCTTTGCACTCTTCCGCATTGACACCACTCTTTTTCATGTTGCCAAGATTGAAGAAGGATTTTGCTTCGAGAGTTTCATAGTCTAGACCGAGACACTATCATTGCAGAAGGCGACTGGCATTCCACTGTGCTATAGTGGGCTGGGCTTAACCAGCACATTCTAAGCGTTGACTGCTTTGGTGGCTGGTGTGGGACCCAGCCGTAATCCGTCCCTCTTCCCGTTCGCCGTTAACCCCGTTTGGTGGATGCATTTTTAAAAATTGGTTCTCCCGCGCATAACTCAAAACACATGTCAAAATTCCCGCTTTGGTCACAGTGAAGTTTTTGGTTACGTCTGCAGCGTAAAAAGACGTGAATCTGCTCACGAGGTAGTCGCAATGTTTCAGTGTATGCAACAAACTGTTCTTCAACCCTGCGCAGTTCCATCCTGTGCTTAAATGGGAGCTTTGGAGCAGATTATCCGTAAAAGCAGGAAGGATATAGGAATTTTATCAGTTGGCAATGCTCTGGTAGACATGCATGCAAAATGTAGAAGCAAAGACAAGAAATCTGAACTGTTTGACCGAATGCCTCAAAAATGGGGTCTTATGGAATGCTACGGTTGCAGGATATGAACAAAATGGATTTGTTGAAGAGGCTTTAGAAACTTTCAAGCAAATGCAATTAGCAGGTGTAAAGCCAGACTCCTCTACCTTTACCACCATCCTCCCTGCCTGTGTGGAAATATAAAATATATTAAAAGTGTAGTATATATTAATTCCTATGTTATAGAAGTATAAAATATGTTAAATATTTGCTTTTATATTAAATATTTAAATAAACTTTGACATATATAATGATTTTTTTTGGAAGTTAGAATATATCAATCATTAAAAAAAGTATGGATCTTTGTGATATTTGAGTGTGATATGTGAATTTTCATGCTAATTATTGATAAATTATTTATAGCTTACAATAATCATATATACAAAGTTGTATAGACTTCTATACTAGTTAAAATAAATTATTGTATACTTAGATGATAACATGATGGGCATGATTAAGAATTAGAAAGGAAATGGAACATCAAAATAAAGTGAGGAACAATACTTCTATATTTGATATTTTTTGATGATAGATTCCTTATGGTTGATGTTCTAAGTACTATGAAAATATTTTTTTAAGGACTTAACATTGTCGTTGCTTTCTTATGTTGGTACTTTCATTATATGTTGAACAGTAAAGTTTGGTGTTGGGATCTCATAAATCAATTATGTATGTGGATGCATGCTTTGAATTATTGATGCGGATTTTTTATGGTTGTGTACAAGTGTTAACCCATACTTATTATTGATTACAATTTTATGCATTGATTTCAATGGACTAGGGTCATGCATGACTATGGTGATGCCATCCTGAATGTTGCATAACCTTTTTAATGAAACATCTATATATGGTATATGTGACTAATCATAAATTATGAATTGAATTTTGATATAAATATAATAAGGCATGATAATGATAGGATGATTTATTATAATGCTTCATAGTATAACTAGGTTTATTGAGTATTATGCTTGTGATGTTGCACATTCCTCAATTTAAATACATGAGAACATGTTGAGATCTTGGCTTGATAGGTCAGTTTCACTATGATTTCTAGGATTAAGGTATGAGTCCAAAAGTTTTTATTCCTTACTTGCATGAGATCTTAGTATATCCTTAGTATTTCATTACTTCTTATTTGTGAAATTTAAATTGGTATTGTTTGATAAAATTATTGATACCTTTTGATTCAATTCTAGTTGGTTTGTATATAGATATAAATATCTAGTCAAGTTAGTAATATACCTATAAGGTTAAATTGATCTTACCAATTATCTATGTTTGTCAAGCATGCCAATTTGATTTCTTGCTTTATGCTTTTAACATAAATTGGATATAGACTTATTCCACCAGGAGAGATTGTTTGTAGGTAATTTATCATTTCTCAATATTGTTTTAACCTTGTCAAAGTGTTGATTGGTTGTTAAACATAGGAAGCATACTATTTTGAACATATAGGTACATTTTGAGGTTCATAGGTATCCTAGTCAATCCATTCAAATTATAAGCTATGAAAAATTCAAGCATCAAATCTTGCTAGCCCTATATTGGTGTAAAGATGAATAAATTTTATGTTAATTTCTTGCCAAATATTGATGCATTGGGATAATGCAAACTCTTAGAGGTGTAGTATGTCATGATATTTTTTTCATTCCCTTATTATATATATCATAATTACATTAACATATTTGTAATTCTAATGTTAATCCTATTTATAATTTCTGTTAAATTTTCTATTTGATTCATTCCTTCATAGTTGTTGCATGAGAATGGAGGCAACATTATGGCACCACTATGCGAAAACAACTAAATATGGTTGAGTGTAGAGGTTGTGTAGGAAATGGAAACTACCATAATTATAGGTGAAGTCCTTCATTTAATTAGGAACATGAGTATAGGGGCAGCAAGAGATATTTTGTTTTATTTAAAATGATTGAGAAGTGAGATTCAAGAAGAAAGATAGAGAATGGAAAAAATAGAAGGAAAATAAAGATAAAGGAGAGGCACAAGGACACTAGAAATATTAAGGAAATTGTCTTTTTGTCAATGACATTGCATAAGAAAGAGAGCTATGACAACAACAAACATGTGATGTGAATAAGAGAGTATAGTGCCAAGATTGAGGCTAAGCTTACCAAGATTAGTGACTTGGTTTTGCTCCTCCTTTACTCACATCTCATTCCTTCCTTCACCATTGACTTGTCCATTTCACTATAGAAAAATATTGAATAGGTCTTGATATTATGATTAAATTGTTGATTGGACATAGGTATTTTTGGTGCTCTAGATATGTGTGTTTACCATAACTTGAATTTTTAAACAAAGGATTGTAATGTGTTCTTAAGGATTATGGCGTATGTTATAAATAGAACCATGAGTAGAATTGTTGGTGGATTATTATAGTGTTCTATATAAAAGAATGTTTGTTTAAGAGTTTTGAAGTTTTAAAGAAATATATTGAAATTCAAGATGGATTCTTCAAGCCTATTTTAGATTTTTTAACATGTTTAGAAGTAATAAATACATTATTTAAATTCTAGATGCCCATCTTAAAGTATTGTTGCAAAGGTGACACATACTTCATGCATGTCTACAAAACCTAGATGGGTGGGTAAATTTTGTGTTAAATTTTATCGTTTTGAGATGTATTGTATACATGTATTGAAAATCTAGATACATAGTTAAACTTACACAAAGTACTATAAAGGAAATCCTCTATTTTGATTCATTTTAAAAAGTGATCATATCATATTTTTGGCATCAATAACACCATCATGTAAGACACCAAAAATTTATGGGGAAGAAGAACAAGAAATAAGGGAAGAACTAAAGAAGTTGTTAATTGGTGAAGAAGATGAGATGATGTTTAGCAATTGAATAAAATAAGTCACCAAAATTTTGAAGTTTTCCAAGGAAACTTTGAAGATGATAGATGAGAGCAATTCCTGGGTTGAGGAAGAAAACAACTCAAAGAAAATTAAAGATAAATCAATTACTAATGATGTGTTGTCAACCAACACATTCCCTTGGAAGCTAAGGAGATACTAGGAGGAGATGAACCTCATGGATTGTGTCACCTGGACCATGTTGTCAAAATCAAAAAGAGTTTCTAAAGAGTCAACATAAGTAGTGAATCCTTAATTGGGTTAGAGAAAGCAAGATCAAGAAGCAATTATGTATGAAATTTGTGATAGGTATTACGAAGTAAGTTATTAGATGTTCAAGTGCCAAGAGATAATCATAGAGAAAGGACTTTGGTAAGTAAAAAAGGAGTGGAACTAGAAAAAGAAGCCATGATAAAGAGAGAAAGAGATCCAAGAGTAGAGAATAAATTAGGAGAAAGGATAATCCCTAACCATACAAAATAAATTAAGAACACCTTTACCTCCTCCAAATATGGATGCACATATGATTAAGCTCCCTATTTTTGGTAAATACACCAAGGATGCTAGCGAACATCTATTTACCTTAGACTTTCATTGGATTGGGGTTGGCATTAATGATGAGTAGACTTAGTTGTACGATTTTGTGGAGACCATCAATGATGAGGCACTAATATGGTGCATTAAAGAATGCCCTAAGCATGATAAAACATGAAAAGAATTAAGTGACTTCTTTTGACAAATTTCCATTCACCTAATGTATGAACAAAATACATAAATAAAATATGGAAGATGACAAAAACTAAGGAATAGGTAAAATGTTACATATATGAACAATGATTTAAAAGTATGGTTAGAAAGATAGAAGAAACCCTAACATAAAAGAAATGAGTGGTTTATTTTAGGGTTAACACCTCACATTGTAGCAAAACTAGATGAGAAGATTTCTTCTTCATATAAGGATGCAGTAGAATTGATCACCAGAATAGGATTCTAGTCAAAGATATGAGAGAATGATTTAGTAGGAAAAGATCAAATTGATAATTTCAAATTAGAGTGGGAAAACGTAATGTTGAAGTAAGAAATTCTATTGAAAGGTGAGAAGGATACGACTTCTCCCCTACCTAGAAGAAGTAAATTTTGGTTTTAAAAATATAACAAAGAAGAATGTATCTAAGGAATGAATGTTTGGTAATCGAAGGCACCAAGAGGGCTACCATACTAAGAGGGGAACTTGAGAAATCCCTTATAAAGATGGTAAATATATTTTGTAAAATATAAATTGGGACAAACATGAAACAAATAAGTGTCAATATTACTTCATGAAGAAGATGAATATGAAACATGGTTCATGGATTGACTAAGGAAGCATTTTTTGGATATGGGTGTAGATAGAGCCTACAATTTAGCTATAAGAGTTTTAATGTTTATTTGACACATGGCTAATGGGAACTTCAATTCAAAGAAAGTATAGGACCACTTAACAATATGCACTACATGGTACCACAAATTCAAGATGCAAGGTCCTCCATGAGTTACCATTATAACTATTGAGAATGAGGTGGTAAGGGAGGCTACCACAATAATAATAGAGGTTCTAAAGAAAGATGAAGGATCAAAAGGAAAAAATATTATAACTGTGTTAAACTAGGACATTATTCTAATGAGTGCAGAAGAGAAAAAGTAGGAAAGTCTACATGATTTTTGTGGTGATAAATCACATGATGTTTCTAGTTGTCTCAAATTTAATAGTTCTATAAGAGTGTGTTGGCACCATGATCATAAAGTGAATAATTGTCTAGTCATAATCTATGATACTCAAACTTAGAAATGAGTAACTAAATTAGAGGAGCAAATGTTAGACAATCTAAACATTAAAATATAGAATAGAATAATCCTTGTTGATAAATGAGAAATTTGAAAAAATTTAAAAAAAAAGAAGAAGGAAAAACTCAAGAAAAGGAGTAAAAAGAATCTGGGGTTAGATTAATAGAAACATATCCTAGAAAAATCTTATAAATGTGAAAATGATAAAACATTTAGATAAAGGAGAACATGATTTGGTAATAAAGAAATTCAAATAACTAATTAAAAAAAATGAAGAGGATGATAATAAATGTTTCATAACAAAATAGGTCTACGCTCATTACCTACCAAAGCTCCCAATTTTGCACAGGCGGGAGAATGTTTCTAAATCTTTTTTGCACAGGCGGGAGAATGTTTCTAAATCTTTATCAACAAATCCATTTTGTTCATATCCTGCAATCATGGCATTCCATGTGACCAAATTTATTTTAAGGCACACTGTCCAACAGTCCGCGCGCCTTGTCTATGCTTCCACATTTTGCATATATGTCTACCAGAGCGGTTGCAATATCTGACAAAATTCCCCTATCTTTTACGCTTTGATGGATGCACATACCCTGTCCCAAAGCTCCCATTCGACACAGGCTGCGAGGACGCTGTCAAAGGTTGTAGAGTTTGGCTTTACACCTGCCAATTGCATTTGCTTGAAAGTTTCTAAAACATTTTCAAAAAATCCATTTTGTGAATATCCTGCAATCAGGGCTTTCCATGAGAACACATTTCTTTGATGCATTCTGTCAAACAGTTCACGTGCCTTGTCTATCCTTCCACATTTAGAATACATATCTACCAGGGTAGTTGCAAATACATCTGACAAAAATCCTTTATCCTCTTCCTGTGATGGGTGTGCACAGCCTGTTCCAAAGCTCCCATTTCGGCACAGGCAGGGAGGATGGTGGTAAAGGTAGAGGAATCTGGCTTTACACCTGCCAATTGCATTTGCTTGAAAGTTTCTAAAGCCTTTTCAACAAACCCATTTTGTGCAGGTATTTTTGAGGCATTCGATCAAACAATTCACGTACCAGAGCATTACCAACTGACAAAATTCCTATATCCTTCCTGCTTTTATGGATAATCTGCTCCAAAGCTCCCATTTAGGCACGGGCTGGAACTGCGCAGGGTTGTAAACCTGTTTGTTGCATACACTGAAACATTGCGACTACCTCGTGAGCAGATTCATGTCTTTTTACGCTGCAGACGTGACCAAAAATTGACTCTAACCAAAGCAGGAACTTTCATGATGTGTTTGAGTTATGCGCGGGAAAACCAATTTTAAAAAGTGCGTCCACCAAACGGGGTTAACGGCGAACGGGAAGGGGGACGGATTACGGCTGGGTCCCACACCAGCCACCTAAGCGGTCAACGCTTAGAGTGTGCTGGATAAGCCAGCCGGCTATAGTGACCCGATATGTTGACCACTACGTCTCCTCCCAATCATGCCTCCACGATTGGTATTATGTATGAAGTTACTTGCTATTTTAGTATTTCTGGAAGTGATTCGAATTAGATTTAAGGCACTTAGGTTATAACCTTATTTGAAATATTAGGGAGATACTTGTTACAAGGTTATTTTGTTAAGGTGAATGATTTAATAATAGCTCAATTCGGACTACACCTATCAGTTGTGTCGCAGGCAGGATGATGAGAAAGATTGTGGAACTTGGCTTTATTCGTGTCAGTTACATTTGCTTGATATTTGCTTGGACCTTCTCAAGAAATCCATTTTGTGCATATCCTACAAACATTGCAAACTCTGAGACTGCATTCATTTGACGCACGTTGTCAAATAGTTTACGTTCCTTGTCTATGCTTTCACACCTGGCATACTTATCTGCCAAACCATTGCGTTCTCATCCTATAATTATTACTCTCTGTGAGACTGCTTCCTTGTAGTCGTTTTTATCCCAAAAATAAATTTATGTTCTCTATAACAAGATAAATATTAATATTCATTACTTTGTCAAATAGAAAGGTGCCAAAATCATTGTTTTTCCCTTTCCTGTACTTTTCATGTCCCTTTGGAAAATCGCCACACTTCCTCAAATCTACAAATGATCAGCTAGCTGAGTGCTACATTGCAGCTGAACTGCTCACATTCGCCAAACTTAAGCATTGATGAGGTTTCCGCAATGAAATAAAATACAACATTAATGGGTGAACAATCAAAAGATCAATAGTTATAAAGTAGTAGTTATTGTTTGTAATAAATCGAAATTATCAATAGTCACCGTCTTGGGAAAAGAAAGTAGTTTTAGTCATTCTTATATATGTTGGTTGTATTAGAGTATACGTCTTGCACTCTTCACTTAATAATTTGGTTTAGCTACCTTTAGGAATACTCCACCAAAACCAAAAGTATTAAGGAAATGCGTAGAAAAAAGAAAACAGTCACCGATTAAAATTGAGGCTTTTAAATAAAATGCAATTTAAAAAAAAACTATATTTATTGAGCCTAATGCTATAAGTGTGGGAGTTGAAAATTTGATACGTTTTAAGAAGTCATTTTAATTATTAAAAGACTTCAATTTTGATCAAAATTACATTTTTATGATATATATATATATATATATTCCTCCAACTAAAGAAAGGAGAATATATCCTTTCCCTTTTAAGAAGAGATTATATTAATTTAAAATTAGAATATGCTAAAGACAAAAAGATTCTCTAGTTTTAAAGAATATTTTAGGTATGCTATGTTTTTTTTTTAAAGAAATAGCATTTAGTTACATTTTATAAATTTCATGGAATTAGTTTTAGTTACTTTATTTTTATTTTAAAAAAATATTGTAAAATAAATAAGATAATTTTTTAAGTAGTTCAAATTAAGGAAAAATAAATAAGTAAATAAAAGTGGAGGTTAGTGAATAAAGTGGGGAATCTTATGATTATATTTATTTTTATGTTATTTTCATGGTGAAGTTTCTACATTTCATATGCGATATAGTGTTGATGTTCTAGAAAATTATGGTCGTGTCTAAGATTATTGGATGAAATGAAAAGTCTCTAAGAACTTTATAATTGATCAACCTTTATACATAACCAGATATGGTTAACTCGGAAGTTATGTTGTCATTAAAAGACTCATGGTTGTATCTCTATAAGACCCCAAACTTTATTGTTACTCAACACAGAATAATATGATGATTATCATTGTAGACGCAAACTCTAATAAGATAGACTTGGAACGAACCAATGGGTTTTAGTATATTCTAGTTGTCTTCATAATTAGGGATAAATGTTCCAAGGATATATCTAGTCTACTAATGATTGTAACTATATATGTCATAAATTAAAGATGTCATTTAATAAAAGTAAACATGTCGACTCTATGGGAACTATTTCCTCTTTTCTTTAGATTTTAAATTGTCTTGTTACATTGTTAATGTATATAGTTCTTGACATCAGTAATTATCAATAAGATGTTTTACTATGTAAATTATTGGCATAGAGGTAATGCTTTTAAAGGGGTTCCTTTAACTTATTAGCATTGTTTAAGACATTAAGTTTAGCCATAGACTTGAGTTGATGCATATAGTGTATAGCATATTTATGTATTCATCCTATGGATAATGAACATGATACATAGAGTATATGGCATTGAAACTTATGACATATCATTATGTTACTTTAATTGTTTTGCAAGTAGAAGGTAGAAGGGGATGGAGAACCTCTTGTGAGTCTCTTCCAATCTTTGTTTGAAAAGTGTATGACATCTAAGTACATAATTGTTAATTTAATGTGTCCCATCCTTTTAACACTACTCTTAAATTAATTATTATAGGCGTGTTCATCTAGAATTTATGATTGTTATATATCGAAAATAGTGAGATTATTATATGTTTTCAAATAGTAATATGGTTCCTAAAATCTTATGCAAGATATGAGACAATGAGCCATACTTACAACATTAGTAAATATAACATGTCATTTATATATAGTTAAGTTTTCCATGTGAGCACTTCCATTCTCTTGCTCTCCTTTATTTTTTGTCAATTATAAGGGTTGAATATTGAGTTTTGGGGTAGATACAGATTGTGTGTGTTATTTTGTAGTTTTGGAAGATTCTTGGGAAATCTTATATGTAGATTCAGATGTAACCTTGAACTATTATTACTTAATATTACTATGTGGAGAGGTGTTAGGGTTTTGTGTCGATGTTGATGTTAGGTCATTTTTTTAACCTAATAATTATTTTCCCTTGTTATCCAACCATATGGGAGATGGTTGAAGTCTAATTATCGAACTACGGTGCCTCTACAAAATATATACGTAGGCAAGGTCGTCTAAGACAAGCCCCCATGTAACACCTCTCCAACTCTAGCCTGGGTAAGATGGTATTTTAATTTTGATTTAGAATTATAAATGTTATCATATTGAGATTAGACATTGATGATTATCATGATCAGTTAATATGATGGATTACATGCTTAGATATCATTGCATTGGTATGATTATGGATAGGAAGGGATGATGTCGTAACACTCATATCTGAGAGGCTTACAATATCATGATTCTCTTCCTGATGATTGATGTGTTTCAGCTATGTGATATATGTTATGTGTACATGTACCTTGACGTGTAATTGGAGTGATGCAGGTACTGAGTATCAACTCCACCTGGATTCAAAGGCCTGAGCATACTCTTATTCCCCGATGGTGGTAACTAGAGGTAGTCATATAGGCCAAATGTCCCCTAACCTAGCCCACTGTACCTCTTTAGTGCAGTGCTCTCGTGTTGTCTTACCATCCGATTACCTAACGGTAACATCCGGAGCACCCTTCGGTCATATGTGGTTTTTCAGTGTGTCTCATTGAGGTATTTTGTCTTGGTTTTGTTAATCGTTTATGTGGTTATATTGATATTTAATTGATTGTCGATGCCTTGATGTGGTTTATTGGACATCTCTTCATGACTTTATTTTTGGTATCTCAGTGTGTTTAATTGATTTGAGATTTGAAGGGTCTTATTCTTGAGGTTTTAAATATATGTCATTTTAATTGATTTTTATTGATCATTCGGGAGAATGATACATTTCATTGGAAATTTTAAGCGATTTTATTAATCCATTTTGTGAGCCCTCATGATTTTATTTAATCTTTTGGGGAGCCTTATGTATTTTGATGTTGGATTTAAATTATTATTATTATTATTATTATTATTATGGGGAAATTGAGAATGTTGTATAATAGAGTTTTTGATTAATTTTTTGGAGAGCATTAATAGTTTGTTTAATGAAATGATTTATTTCATTTTATTGTGTTGAGGAGTTAGCTTTAAGAAAAGAAATCAATAAAATAGGATAACTTGGTCTTTGATACATATATATACTTTATTTTGAACCTTTTTGGAAGAGGATGATCTTTTGGGAGAGAAGCAAATTTGTTGATTTTGCATGGATGAGAAAACCCCCACAATTTAGGCAGCTAAGTTGGAGAAGAAACATGAAGGGTTTCTGTGAAGAAATTGGTGGGTATTGGATTGTTGAATTCAATGGACCATCTTCTTCTTGCTACTCCATTTTGGAATCTCACCATGCCTTGCTGACAAAGCATTTCCTCATTTCACATTTGGGCAGATATGAGGTATTCTTCCATGCTTTCCTTGAATCCTTTCTTTAGAAATGTATGTTAGAATGTGTTTAAATGATTTTGGGAGTTTCAGCTATTAGGGTTGGATTCAATTTTGCTGCTTGTAGTTTTTCTATATGGCTGAATTTTTGTGCATTTCCAGCTCTATTCTTGGTCAATGATTGTTCTATTTTAAAATAGAGTCATTCTCTTCTCTGGGATTTTGAAAACAAAGATGAAATTCTTTTTGAATTTTCCAAATTTAAAATGGGTCTGTGTTAAATTTGAGTTTCGGGCACTTCCCTTTTTTTATGTTTTTCCCAATTTGCTGAAAGACGTTTTCATTTGTTGCACGAAATATACTTGCTAAAAATTCAAAATACAAATGTATTTCATGTAGAATTACCCATATCTCAAATGGGTTATTGTCCGATTTTCAATCCGGACACTTTCATTTTTAATGAATTTTTGTCCATCTTGGTTGAATGACATTTTTTAACAGCACCCTGTTCTTGCTCAATAAAGTTATAAAATAATAGCATAGTCCATTTTGAAATGCCCATATCTCAACTGGATCTTTGTCCAATTCGAATTTTGGGCACTTTCAATTTTCATGTCAATTTTGCCCAACTTGGCCAAAATGGCATTTTCTGAACAACACCTCTTTCCTAGGCTAAACTTGAAATTTAAAGGGTGGATTCCAACTTGGAACACCGAAATATGATCTGGGTCAAGGTTAGAATTTTAATCCGAGCACTTTCTATTTTGATGAAAATTCTTTGCCCTCATTTTTTTATAGTTTTCAGCTGTTCAATGACTTCTTTTTCAGCAATATTGGCTTGGGTGTTTAAATGGTTTTTGTGATGGAATTTTGGATTTCCTTATTTTCATGTTTGTATGAATCTCTCGTTTGGTTAAACGAGATGGGCTTGAGTCAAGGTCATTTGTGTGGCCTTATAGAGTGGTTCGTAAGTGGCTGCCAAAGGAACTAGCGGCCGAGTTATAGTATGCATGAGATGATTGAATCAAACAATGGTATAAAATGCTTATAATTTTATGACCCCTCGTGCATGGCCTTGAGCGCTTGAAAAAGGCCAAGGATGCACTCGAGAAGGCCTATCCGTCTATGAGGCATTGAGTTATCCATCTATGAGACGTTGATGTGGGCATGGTTGATGTCTTCTCATCCAATCTATAACCTTGCATCTTGTATCTCAGTAGTCTTGGGTAGTACCTGTCATTATAATGTGTTAGTATCTCCATGTTGTGATATTTGCTTTATGCATTGTATGATGTGTTCACTCTGTGTCTGATGTGAGTGTTGGCCATATGTCACCCTTGCCTTGTTGCTTTTGTTTGGGCCTTGTGACTACCTCCGAGCACGGTGGGGTGGTCTCTCGGAGTCCACATGGTAGGGAGGAGTTTCCACTACCATTGGGGACCGGTGTACAAGTTATTGGAGCACCAATTGGAGACATTTCCTCTCTCTTCTTACCTTTTTAGTTGATGTATCTTATTCTCGGCTATACCATTGTACCCATGTATTTTCTTCATGTATATTGTACTCTCTTAAGAGAGAAAGTGTAATCATAAATTAAATGATAAGATATGTAATGTTTTATATTTATCTTATGGGTTCCAATGTTGCTATCGGACTCGCTTGTATTTTGATGATCATTATGACTTTCTTTCTAAAAGGTTTTATGCAAAAACTTGAACTTCATATGTGTATCTCCTTTGCATTTAAATCTGCTTAAGTTTCGGAGCAGCAATGCCTTCCGTTGCTACCTTGTGAGTTGCATCACAAGTTCTAGAGCATCGGGCTCCAGAACAACAAGTTCTGGAGCAGGGAGCTCTAGAACAACAAGTTCTGGAGCAGGGAGCTCTAGAACAACAGGTTTTGGAGTTGAGGAGCAACAGGGTCCAGAGCAGATTTCTGGAGTTGTCTAATTTGCTCCCATTTGGATTTTCTCTGGAGAGTGGATTAGTCCTCTCCTTTAGTAGGTCATTTAGGTTATATTTGACCTTGTTTGTGGTCATTTTATCAGATCTGTAATTACTTTATGTTTTTGTTATTTCTCCTATTTAAAAAAAATTATCTTGTCCCTTTTGGCTCTTAACTTGTGGGGGTTCGTAGCGGGATGTTACACCCTAAGGACTAGGTCTGGCCCTTAGGATTTAGTCTCTTATTATTATATACTTGGGAATTACCATTGATATGTATTATATTGGTATCATGTGTCTAGTATTATGTTTGTGATTGTTCTAGAGTTAGCTAAACTCTCTAAGTATGCCTCAATGATGTGGACTCAATGTCTCCTTTGATCCCCCACCCTTGATTGTCAAAGCAATTTAGTTATCAAACTAAAATATCATAGTTTATAATTGGTTGAAAGTTGTATGCTTCCTTGTAGTACATGCTTTGGTAGAAAACTTTAAGTGTTTTGCAAGCGTATGTGAACAAAATTTTAAATTTGTGTTTTGTTCTTAACTATATTTTAGTGTAAATTTTTGGGCATTACACTAATCATAACCCTAATTGAATATTAACCCTAATTAAACCCTAACCTTAACACTAATTAATCCCCAACCCTAACCCTAACCCTGACTCCAACCCCAACCTAATCTTAACTCATAACTCATAACCCTAACCCTAACCCTAACTCTAACATTGAATAAATCATAATCAAGAACCCTAACCTAACCTTAACCCTAATTGAACTCTAATTGAACCCTAACCCTAATTTTAACCTTCATCTAACTTCAATCACCCTAACCCTAACTCCAAGCTTTATCTTATAATTCTAATTAAATGCTAACACTTATTAAATCCTAACCATAATCATAACCCAATTGTAAATAATAATGTTTTATAAATTATTTTTAGTTTATATGATAAAATTAAATGTAAATTGAATTCTTAATTACATTATTTTTTCAAAGATAGATATGATAGTTTTAAATTAATTTTAGATATGCACTTATTATGAAAATCCTTGATATTAGACTAAAACAAAGTTTCTATTTTTTCTACAATAAAATCCTCAGTAAAGTCTTAGATTTAAAAGATATTGAATATTTTTTATGTTTTAAATATATTAATTTAAAAACACACTTTTACGTGTAATAGTAAATTTAACAAATTTTCTTTTTTATTCAAATTTTCTAATTTTAAACACAATAATTTAGAGTTTTTAAAACTAACAATTGCTTTGTCATTTCTATGACATCAAAGAATATTTTTCTATTTTAAAGATTTTGAAGGCTAGGGTTAAGTTAGAGAGAAAATTAGGGTTAGGTTTAAAGTTAGGATTATGATTAAGGTTAAGTTTGTGGCTAGGGTTTAGTTTAAGGTTAGGATTATCATTAGGGTTGTAGTTCAAGATAGAATTAGGTTTAGGGTTAAAGTCAATGTTATGGTTATAATTAGGGTTAGGGTTAGGGTTAGGGTTAGTGTTAAAATTATGATCAAGATTATGGTTAAAGTTAGGTTTAGGATTAGGATTAGGGTGAGGATTATGATTAAAGATAGAATTAGAGTTACCATTAGCATAAGGTTCTCATTATAATATCATTTATTAGCACTTATTAGCACTTATTAGCACTTATTGTAATTAGAGCTAGGGTTAAAGTTAGGGTGAGGGTTAAGGAATTAGGGTTAGGGTTAGGGTAAGGAATTTAAGCATTTATTAGCACTTGTTATCATAACAAATAAGATATATTTATTAATTATATAATATTTAAATGGTGATATTATTTTCATTATGGCATTGATAATAATGTTTGAAATAATTAAGACACTTTTATTTTTTATTATATTTTAAAATCATTATTAAAATTTCTTTATGTACTTGTAGGTTGTAATAAGAATTCAATTTTTAGATTCAATAGCCTTTGATATATATCAGGGTTAAAGTTAGGGTGTGATTATATTTAGAGTTAGGGTTAAAGTTAGGGTTAGGGTTAAGGAATTAGGCCAACTCCAAAGAGAATCTAAATCACAACAATATTATCAATATTTAAATGAGAAATTTTTCACTTTAAGAACTTTATTATATATCACCACTTAATATTTAAAACCTAATGGAGCTTTTACATGGCAAGATTGTAATTTTATTTCCAAATGAATGATTTTTATAAATTTGTAATCTTTTGTCCTGCTTGCATTGCTTTTTCATTACAAGACTTGCCACAAATGTTTTGAGGAATGCAAAAAATGGTTTTTATTGGTTTTAACCTACACTATTTGTAAATAACTGAAATTAAATACTAAACAAATCTTCTTAGTATGTAAAATCGGGTTAGTATTAAATTGTTAATAAACCCTAAACTATGAAATAATAAGCACTTTCAGAGAGTACATTTAACAACAAGTTAAATGTTAGACTGCTATGAATTCCAAAATTTAAAAATACTTTATCAGCAACACCGTATGAAAAGGAAAAATGTTAGAAGAAATATATCATCTCCATACGAAAAATGATTAAAATCTCAATGCTTCTAACTTTGCATGTGTATTATCCAATGGTGATTTCTACTTCAACATCTAATAGAGCTATTTACTTGATATTTCCATTTGCATGAGATTTCTAAATCTCCCTAAAATCATATGTTGAGATGAAAACAAAGGGAGAGTATCAAACAGTCCGTGTTCTATTTATTCTTTCATATAATGCATGAACATAATTTGCAATCAAATATTAGACCAAAATCCTTATACAGCTTGTCAAATACATTTGGTGCATGTCCTAGAGTCATATGCTTCCATTAGATTAAATTTCTTTGAGGTTTTCTACTAAGTAGTTCACATGCCTTGTTTGTGTTTCCATACTTTGCATGCATGGTTACAACACAGTTGCAACTATAATGCTTGATAAAAACTTGGTTTTATTAAGCTTTGGTAGACGGATGCACCGTATTCCAATGCTTCATTTTGGCATAGGCATGTGTGAAATAAACTGTGGCCAAGGTTGTGGAATCTTACTTCACTCCTACCAATTGCATCTTCTTGAAATTTTTTACAACTTGCATATGGTGTGAACAACATAGAGGGTGTTGTACTAAACACTAAACAATAGATAATTGCATCTATTTGAAAGTTTCTAACACCATTTTTAGGAATCCATTTGATGCAAATCATGCGGTCATTCATTCACAAGAAAAGTAGAGTAAAAAAACATGAAAGAGAAGCAAGTAAAGAGGGAGCCAAGGCCATATGTAAAAGAATGATCATATCCAACAGTATCCATATCCATATCCATCAATGGTTGATCTTGCACAATACACACAAAACTATTAATTTTTTGAGATTAGAAAGAACCCAAGAAAGATATATGTAATGCCCACTTTTTGACCAAAGGGAAAAAAAACACAACTAATTTTTTTATAAAAACGTGTGTTGATGAACATCATACTACGTTTGAGGCTCGACAAGAAGGACATTACACATGTCTAACAAATTTTCTAGTGCAACGTTAATAGTGAAACATTGCTCAAGAGTGGGGAACAAGGTTAATCAACAAATAGGCGTACGGAGTCCATTTCGCGTACCCTCAAGTGAGAGATGAGAAGGGGCCTAGTTATTAATATTACCATTCAAAATCATGACATTATCTTACTTGGGATTATTGATAACGATACTATCACTAATGACACTTGATTACCCCAACCTATAGTTTACTATCTCAACCCCATGATAAGAGTAATAATACCACGTATTACAAATGTTCATATTGTTCCTCCATATAAGTTTTAAGGTCGCTTGTAGTTATCAATGTTACTTATGACCCCATTATCAATATTAGCATTTTGGGTTAAGGTAATGTTAACACTAGCCTCTTCCCCAATGTTAATATTGTAAAATATACATAACTACGGTGTGAATTATAATTCTATTTGTCAATTCCTACCTCATTTTGAATTGCTCATTTACTATATCACCGCTTAACATTATATTAGTACTACTCCTTTATATTATTGCTTTCATTATTATTAATTTTATTATCAATACCTTTAATTTTACTAATAAGATGATTATAAGTACTAATGTTTCCCCTTTTTCCCTTAAAAATATCATAAATTATTGATATTTTATTTAACTATTTATTTACTCATATATATATATATATATATATCCTTTTTACAAAAATATATCCTATTTACTTTAAAAAACATTTTAAAATAATAATAATTATTATTATCCTATTCCACTAAATATATTATCTCCTATATATACATTTGATCTATATTATTTTACTTTTATAAAAAAACTATACTCCTTTCTAAGAAAATTGTAGTAAGAACTAACCTTTTTATCTTTATACATACTTCTATATTAATATGATCTTTCTGTGTTTTTTTTTTTTTAAACTTACAAGCCACGTAGCCTTTTTCTTTTTTTTCTTTTTTTTTAAGGTTTACTTGGATATTTCAAGTGCCTAACTTATAAGGATTTTTTTTAATTGAATCTTATCCTAGTATGATGTCTTGAGAGTGAAGGTAATAAACGTAAAGAAGAGACTAAGCGCCAAGCATTTTATTCTTGTTCTTCTTGGTTTTCTTTTTGGCAATCTCTACTAAGCTTGCGCGTGATATCAGAAGTGCTTTACTACTGCCATTTTATTAGCAACGTTATGATGTAAATACCTGAACCATCATTTTCAACAATACTATTTTTGATATTATGCAAGTGCATTAATATTGATGGGCATCTTTACAACATATTAGAATATTTTACGTTTATATAGATCCACCAGGTAATTGAAGAATTAATAAATTATTTGGTTCCATTAATGACCACTGTCTATTCCACACAGCATTAACATCAAACATAAAATAAACACAACAAGCCTCACGATATATCTAAGGCACTCTGTGAGCAGCTAATATTAGCTTAAATTAGAGGATAACTGATGCTAAGACTACACAGGTTTTGGGGAGTTGAGAATTACCATAAGAGGAATAATATTAATGGGGAGAAGAAACGGTCAACTTAAGCAACAAATAGAGGCAGTAATTAAGCAAAGATTGACTCTCACTAAGACTGGAGGATATATATATTTTTTTGGAGTGGGAAATGGTCTCAAAACCCAAATGATGTAGACTTAACCAAAATAGGCAGACTTGCAGTGACAATTCAATTCTCTAATATTTGACTTGAGCCAATCTCACTTGTTCTATTTCATACAAGATTTCGTTGTGCATGAAACTGCAAGGTGCAACAAATAACCACTCGATACACAGGTTTCTTGGAGCACGAGATCTTGGTAGAGATATGCAAAAATGAAGGGCCGTAACTACAATACTCCATTGAGGACACAATAATATCGATCCACAAATAAATAAACGGTTTTAAAACTGTTGTATTTGCATTGGGGCAGATTTGTGGATTTGACAATACATGTTATTACCAACCTCCAAAGACTATGCTAAACTTCTCCTCACGCTACCCCAGCTAATACGACATGCTACAATCAAAGCTGGACATAAGACTAGTATTCCGTATTTGACTGGTTTAGACTCTTTACCTTTAACCATTTGGTATAGGCGACCCAAGAATTAGTATGACAAATAGAAGCTATGGTTTATATGCTAGCTATATTAGTGACAGCTGCAGCTCCAACTAAGGCGACAACCTTCTCTCTTTTTTTTATGTGGGTTTGATTCAAGATTTTATCTCTACTGGCCCTCTCTACAGGTTTCATACGTTGCTTCCTACACCAAACGTGGCAGGCGTGCTAGGGCTAATTACTCAAGGGAGTGGTTTATATATATATAGAAATCCCCTGTTTTTTTTTTCTTGCGTTACTTTGTGCTCTCCTACGACACCTTTTGCAGATTGGAGCGACGATTAAAAGCTCAAGCCTTTACCAGAGTATGCAATGGGATCCTTTAGGAACATGAACAGTCTCAGGCACCTTTTGTAATGAGTTAAAGTCATTAATTTCAAATAATTTTATAATTCTTTTAATAAGTCATTCCATAAAATATCATAACTTCATTCAAACATTGTTTAATCCACAAGATTACAAAATATCGACTTAAAGTCTTCAATAAGATTCATAATACCTCCAATTATATTCATAAATACGTGTCATCTTTCACGACATTTATAATACAAATACATTGTAAAAGAAAATTTACAATTCAAGACTTAGACATTTTGTCGCCTTAAGTTCGACAATAATCATACAATAATGAAATATAATAGATATAGGAAGAAATCTTCATTTGATCTTCAATCCAATAGTTTATCTTCAAACATGAAGACAAGAACAAGGTTTAGGCATTTTTTCCGCCCAACCTCGAAGCTTACGTTTCCTTGGAATTCTTTAGTCATTCAAAGAATACTTGACCCTACACGAATCGCTTAACAAAAAGAAGTCAACAAGCAAGATGGAATCTGATGCGTGCCTAATATAACTAGTAATTCCACAAACATTTTCATTTTTCTAATTCATTTAAGAAACAAACAAGTTCAATACTAGGATATGATAGAGAGTTATAAATATTCCATCTATTTCAATAGTCCTTAAGTTACTTGGCCAAGTAAAATATCATGCACGACAAATAATAGTAGTTTTGGAAAAGAAAAACTACGCTCTCTAATAATCCATATTTGACACCCATCCCAGAAGGTAACTTCCAAACACATGACATGCACATTCAATTATCAAGTATGCATGGTTCCATTCAAAATAAATAAATTATCTTTCGCAACACATGTCATGCGCATTCCATATCAAGCATACATGGTTTTATTGCAGTAATTTCATAGATTTAAATTACCAATAACATTTAATTCATATTTAAATTAAAATAAAAGAAGGCGTCTCTCAAAAGTATGTAACTAAGTATATATAAAACCAGAATAAATGAGCACACATTATTTCGGTTCATTTACTCATAAAATTTATCTACACTTCAATTTAATCATTTTCTAATTCGTTGCATTTCAAAGTAAGTATATTTTTAACTTTACTTTGATTCTTTTCTGTTTTTCATATTTCCCTTAAAATAATAATATATTTTCATAAACTACATAACACCTCACATTAACTTATATTTCGTAAACAAATTTTAGAATCAATCTTTGAGAATTATCAAAATCCATTCTTTTGTTTTTCAAGCATATTTAAATACACAAAAATATTTAATCTTTCCTTTTGGAAAAACATTCAATAATTTTAATGTTTCATATTTCAATATCTTTATGTTATTTTCTTGCAATTTTCAATTTTTTGTTGTATAGTTTAACGAATGTAGTTTTCGTTGGGGGTTTTCTGAATCTAAAAACATGTTTTTTTCTGTGGAAATCTTCACTATATTTAATGAAATGAATCCTTAAACATCTAGTTTTCTGTGCAAATCTTTAAATATGCTAAAACATAATTCTTTAAATAAGAAATCTAATGTCTCTTATTGTTTTCTATTCAATTTGGTTCTATAATTTTATGTTCAAGTTTGTTCTTTTTCTACATGAAATACAATCTGATGTTTAATCTTTTCTTCTAAATTTGACAAAACAGTGATTTGTTTTTTGTTCAAAACTAAAATACAAGAAAAATAGAAACTAATTTAACTCAGTATTGTATTAATTGTAAATTAGTTTTTCAATCTATCTACCTGGCAATTTCCTGAATCTGGAAATTGATTATTTGTTTTCTCTATAATTTTTTGTGGCTGCTCTAATTGTTCTTCTTTTTCTCTTCTCTTAATTTTTGAAGGGAGGTAGATTTTTGTTCTATGCTCTTTTCCTAAACTCCCTCCTTCTTCTTTAATTTTGTGTGCACCTCATCCTTACCTTTGGCCGACTCCTATGTCTCATTCTCCCACATGCCTTGTCTTTCTTCCCTATCCACCTTGTTGTTCTCTCCTACCTTCCCTTGCACGCTTTACTTCTCCCTGCCTCCTACCTTCCCTTGCATGCCCTCTCCTCTCCCTGTCTCCTGCGCTTTACCTTTCCTTCCAAGCACATGGGTGAATGGGGAGACTTACTGTAAACAACACCCTCCCTATCCTTTGGCCACGTGTGAAGGGAATGAGGAGAGTTTTATCAATTCCTCCTCTGCTCTAGTCATGTGGGGGAGAATAGTTCCTCCTCTCCAAAAATCCAAAATAGTAAACAAAAATATTAGACTCCTTTGGCCGCATGTGGAGTATACGAGTAGTAAACAATTTTAAAATGGAAAACTAACTCTATTTCTTTAACTCTCCTCTGGCACATGGGGAAAAATCATCAGATGATTCCAATCAATATTTCATTAATACTCTCTGTTTTCTGTCCCATTCCAAAAATGGATTTTCACTCCTCTCTCTCTATTTCAAATTTTCTTCTCTAACTCATTTATCTCATGCAAACTGATGGAGTTATTCACAAAGCTAGATCCAATTTTCGTGTTTGATCTCCAGTCTAAATTTATCAAACTCCAAGTTCCATTTTCTGATTGCATTCACATTAATTGAAAGATATTTTCTTCAATTAGATAACTACTGTTTGAATTCCATTTCCAAATTGAATGTATTTGATTTTCCAATTTGTTTTCAATAACTTAGTTTAATATATCTAATTATTTAAATATTTATATTTCCTTTCTTATTTATCAAATGAGAAAAATAACAATTACATCAAATAACACTATTTTACATTTCTGAAATTACAAGTTTATTCCAATAAATTTAGAATAAAAACATTATTATTTTTAAATAATAATAAAATATTTATACTAGGAATTCAATTTATTTAAATAAGATCAATTTTCTCACAAAATAATCAAATCGCTATTTAAAACAAACATATACTGTTTCACATATATTTGAGCAATCGAATAAGCTTATTTAAAATTTACAAATATAATCATCACAAAAATACATTAAAATAATAACTAAGTGGTGTGTGAGATTCCATCATCCTCATTAATGTCTAACGGCTAAAACGACTCTACCTGAACAATGTTCTTGCCTTCATTCTCATTCACATATTCCTGCGTTCACTTGCACTCAATTTCTCATTAGCAATGACAATCCCCAAATTTCATAATAATGAATTCAAAATGATTTCATTTGCATTTAAATTTAAATTTCAATTTCAATTTATATAATCATCTAATATAAACATTGAAATTCTCATGATTAATAATTGCAATAAAATAATTGATAAAATGAGTACGTGACACCTTTAAATCTGCATCTTTTATTGAGTCAACTACAAGCTATAATGTCTATGCTCTCTCCTTTAGAACCCACAGTCGGTTGTGAGTCTCATGTAACTATTACAGCTGCTATTTACACTGATATATATATGCTTGTCTTTTTTTTATTAGTGTATCTTTTGAACTTACATGAGGATAAATATTTGGTTGAGCTAAGAATGTATATATGTATGAGTGTTAATTACTTTTATATCTTTTGGAAAGAAATGCATACTCCTTATACAAAATTCTAAGTGTATCCTAAGAACTAACTTTAGTTGTCCCCACTATTTTTATTTAAGGTATATAACTGCAGGGTCAATAACAGATTCAACACAAGTGAAACTATTAATATAAGAGCAATATTTTACATCTCCTAATAGATTTGGTATATGCAATCAAAAATAACTAAGTCTATTTGCCTTCTTAGGACAGATGTGTTACATTAATATAAGCGTATAAAGAATGCATGTTACAAATCCTCCTTTTTATTCTCTTCCTTCCTCCAATAACAGTTTGTGCAGTAACCAACAGAAATGCATTTTCATTTTATATTTTTATACATATATATTATTATATTTTTATTTTATTTTAGGGTTTCATTTCCCATAATCATAAAGAAAATTTTTTAAACTCTATTTATTTATGTGCATTTATACAAAACCTTGTAATTATATTCCCCTCCTATAAATACTAGAAGAAGGGGGTAAACAAAGTATTTATTTGCAAATAAAAAGAAATAAACCTTATAGACAGAAAGCTTAGAAAATCATAAGACAACATGCAAGTAGCCTATAAGAAGTTCATAATATATTTCTTTATACCGAAAGAAGTGCATAAAGATTTGTTCAGAATTGCTTTCTCTAAAATGTACATTTTCCTTTCCTTTCACAACAAAGTGCACATTCTTTCCTTAAGGCAGCATATATGTACACCTAATATAGAATGAAATATTTTCATCTACAAGTGGATACATTTATTTTTATTATGATTACAATAGTAAAGCATAATAATACATATGCATATATATACTCCTATATTCCTTTTAAAATCTCAAGAAGTGATAATACAAGAGACACAACAAGGAGGGGTTTCACATCATACACTTTTCTTATACAAATAGTATAATGAGCATGAATATTCTTCTCTTCACTTTTTTATGTCTTTCAATCTCCTTTCTACCTACACAAGAAACACAATGTTTTTCCATAGCCAAGGTAGTGCTCACCTCCCAACCATAGGTTTGCTCACAAACCACCCTCGATCTAGGAGGCAACCAAGGGAATTGGGTATACACAAAGACCATTCCAACAAGCCACATAAACACACATGAAACATACAACAAATTTCACTCCCTCCCAAGGGGTTTATCACATAACTTAAGGATTCATTACAAATCCAACATGGGGAATGGAGGGTGGACAACACACTCCATGTGAGGACTCAAAAGAGAACAAAAAGAATAAAACCTTTATCATATTTTCACATACAACTCTTCCACCATAACGCCTCTTTCACGAAATACCCATACCACCAAACCATTTCTACCATTTCATAATTTGCATATGGATACTCATACCCTTTTTAAGCCTCTCCTTTTAAGGAGGAACTAAACATCCCCATGGAGGTTCCTACTCCATACCATCCCCAATGAGAGATGCTCTACCCAAATTTTGGGTGAGCCTATCCCTATATAACCCTTTTCCCATCACATAATACACATTCAACAACATAAAAAAACAACACCAAATGTATTTTAAAACAAACATAGAATCTCATTTGGTTAAACATAGAGAAAAAAGAGTAGAATGGTAAACCTCCCTCCAATCTAAGCTTAGAAATATGGGATGAGGATCCACTCAACTCCTCTTCTTCCAAGCTTTTGCTTCAATCTCCTCAACCCCCAAAATTCAACCAAAATCAAGAATGCAAAAAGAATCCCATAACCCTTGTTTTTTAGTTTATTTTATAGGAACTCAAGTTTGAATTCCTTTGAATAGGGAGCTGAAATTTGTCAACCTCCCATTCACTCTCCCAGACACACTCACCCATGTGTTCTCACACATGTGTGAGATCTTCGGAGCCTTCCAAGGAAACTTGGAGAAGTGGGAATGGAAAGCGAATAGTCCACATCCCACTTTCCAAAACCTTATTTTTGTCAAAAATCTTAAAGGCCTCAAAAATAGTGCCCAATCTTGATATTGACCCAATATTTTGAGCTAAAAATATACCTAATCCATAGCTACTTTCCCTAGGGACCTTAAACCCATAAAAAAATATCACTTTTCAATCCCCAAAAAGTGCCTAAAAGTTCAAATCCAAGTTTGTCAACTTGGATGGGCATCTCACCTCCTAGATGGACTAACATGACAATAAAAATCAATTTAATAACATTCACACTTTACGTCACGAATAAAATACATCACAGAACGAAACTATAGTCCCTCCAAGTGGACTATAGTTTGGTTTCACTAGTTAAATTACTTAGGGTTCCCAAGGGTTACCTCCAATTTGCATTGGCCATGGAAAGTATACCTGCACACTTGATGCACATGTTAATTCATCCAAGTAAATCATATTCATATAATAATCAAACCATTTGAGTCACAGTTCCATTCACACAAGTTTCATAATTCACATAGCATAAAGATCCCATAACACAATTGAAAAATAAATAGCCACCTATCTTTTCCAATTTTCATTAAACTTAATTTTCATACTCATTCAATTGCAACACGATTGGTTCACACCACTTGTTTCATTCATTCATCATTAAATTTCTAGATTCAAATTGAACAAACTCAATAACTAACATAAAATTAAATCAATCATCATAGCTAGCTAAATAAGCATGTAGCATAATCAAAATAAAATCATCATATGAACTTAAATGTTTAAATATCATATCTTCCATGGTATCAATAGGCATAGATAATAACAAAACTCAAAATAACCCAAGTACTAGATGTAGGATAGGGGTGGGCCTCAAAATATAGCAATGCTCAAATCCAAACATCTAGTTCTGTAAAAGAACATTATTACAAAAAAGAGACTCTAGGGCCTATGGAGTGGCCTGTTAAACTGAAATAGGGGTTTTCATTAAAATTTTCAATCAATGAAAATAGAGGAATACTAAAACAAAAAAAACAAGAAAGTTTATAAGAGAATCCTAAAACAACCAGAAATAGGAATTTGTCACCAAAATGATCTCTTCCACCTATGGGCACAAATCCCTATAGTAATTAATACATCACCAACCCTTCATTCGAAATGCTCTCATTACTTGCACTCAAGACCACTCTGCAACTGCAAGCCCAACACAACACAATGTAGAAATCTAAACCCATGCAAACTAATTGGAATCATTTGGCGTTACTTTCATGCATCCTCCACTACCACCACTTGTGTGGCTTGGTCTTCCACTATTCCTTCCAATTAAATGATGAAACATCTATTATTACACTACTACCACCAATTTGTAATCGCCAGCGTGACAACCAACAAGGATGTAAAAATATTTTACAAATAGTTTTTGTTGATAGAGGTTATTCATTCTATTGTGACTGTAGAACGCCTCTCGACGTGATAATTAAAATGTTCTAATTTTAATACGTAATTCTAGCTTTAAATGCCAAATAAATAAATTTTTGTATATCTTTTTATCAAAGGCTCATAATCACCTAAAAAAATTCCAATATGTGTGTGATGATATTATAATACTTCCCATAAAGTAATTTTTCTTCGGCTTCTAAAAATATTGAGATTTTAAATTACCCATAAACCGCCAATCAAGAATAAATAAAATAAAATTCTCCAAAATTGTTGAGAATTTTGCTATGAAACCTTAACCAATGTGAGCCAAATACATCTTTTAATGCCTATATAAGAGGAATTCTAAACAGCCGTCACGTATTTCAAGTAAAAAAATTTTTTGTAAGACTTAAAAGAGTGATTTGACGAAAATTAAAATATTACAATTTTGACCACACAAGAGACTTCTTGATGCTGAAAGATGCCTAAAACCACCAAAATAATCCAAAATTAAAATTTTAAACTGAAAAATGTTCCTAGGCGATGTAATATCGCTTGTGGACCCAAATGTGAGTCATGTAAAAAAACCACATAACGAGAAACCAAGGAAACAAGTTAAAATGACACAAACCAGCCAAAATGTCATAAAAGTATAATTCCTGAGGACCAAATCAATTTCAACAATAATACATAATTAACACCATCTTCAAAATATGGATAGATAACCCTAAATAGGATCACTTCCTAAGGTGTACAAACTCTACATAAAAGTATGAACTTTATGGTGCACCTATATAGAGTAGTGGTATATATAAAATCTCCACATATATGGAGATTGCAACAAGTATGTTGGAAATATATAGGATATTTTATAGTACCACATGTAATTTTTATAATTCTTAGACCCTTCTATCAATCATATACCACATAAATATAAGATAACTAAATGTATTAGAAAAATATACTATAGAAATACATTATTATGAAGAGGAAGTAAAAGGCTATATTTAAGGAAGGGGAAAGAGATAGATAAGAGCATGAATCATGTATATGAGAATAAGGGTATGTGCAGGATCATCATGGAAAAAACAGGGCCTTAAGTGGCAATAAAATTCAGAAAAATCAGAGTTAGGCAACTTGACGTAAAAATTTGAATAAGTTATCTATATTATTTCAAAAATATGTAAGAATAGAATATGTAGAAAGTTGAATTTAGTTTCTAAAATATTAGGTTTATTTAAAAAAATAAAAATTTATTTGGTAAAAATTTGAAATTTCAATGTAGTAGTACTTAAATTTTAGGAAACAAATAGGAAGTAGGTGTATGTCTGACCACCCTAACCACAATAAAATGATAATATATTTTTATAATATTTTAGATATAAGTATAGGACTCATGTCTCGATGTGATGCATATTTTTTTGTAATTTTTTTCAAAGTAAATAATTAATTGTGAATTTTTTATTACAACTTTTAAAAAATATAAAAACTCGTATGTCTAACCACCTTAACTTGGTCAAAACTTCATGAAATTCAATTTTTTTTTTTTTAATCCTATAGTATGTGAAGCATAGAATGTGACGCATGTTTCAGATTCAAAAAATGTGATACCATTTGAAAGCTATAGATTTTTTTCAATCAGCCTATCAATCAAGACTTTAGTCGTAATTCAAATAGAAAATGAATAATAATTATTTATTAAATTCAAAGTAAAGAATAATTTATATTGGTGGAAAGTTGAGAATCTCATTTAAAAACCTTTTTTGTTTCATCAATTTTGGGTAAAAAAAAAATCGCTAGCCACATGGGCCATCATATCACTTACATATCGTCACTTTTTGGCCCATCATGATCCTGCACATACCCATAAGAAACTATGAAAAGTATGATGAACATATGTGTGTGAGAATAAGGAAAATGATTAGAAATAAATTATAAGACATGTATTAAATATTGAAGTATATTAATTTATGATCTTATTTATATTGTTGTATATATGTGTGTATATATATTTTCTTATAATTTAATTTATACGAGTATTTTTTATCTAAGTTCTCTCTTTTTCTTGTGTCACATTAAATTTTACTACATAAAATAAAACACTAAACTATAGAATTTGGTTTAGGTTTTGTTTTCAACATTTGGTTTTATTGTGGGGCCTCAATTTTTATTGCATAAGGAGGGAAATCATATCAAAGAAAGAAATTAGTGGTAAAAATTTGAGAAGTGAAGTGTTTATTTAAAATTAAACATGTTGAAAATGTTTATTGTGAAGAGATGTGTAACGATAAAAGTCTTAATTTTTCAACAATCCATAAATAAAAGGATTTTTGTAATCATTGTTCAAAATAAGAAGGTAAATTATGAATTATGTTGTATTTTTTCCTTAAAATTTAAATTTTTTTAGTAAATGAAATTATCTGAAAATATTTTTAAATTAGTCAATTTAAATGTCATTGTTAGTATTTAAACAAAATAAATAATAATTTTTTAAAATAAGAGATTCAAATTGTAGATAAAGTTCAGGCCTTTTTGATGAAATAGAAGAAGAGATAATAAATGAAGAGGATGAATTCTCATCTCCACAGTTAGTACATCTCCAAGTTTTCAGAAAATAAAAAAATAGAAAATGAGTTTAACATGGAAATTGGTACAAATGCTCAAAAAATAGACAATGAGGTCAGCATGGAAATTTATATAGAGATGGTTTAGGATTTTGATTATTCACAAACCTTATTACTATCACAAATGCCATCTTCCCAGTCAATAGTTACAAAGTCACCAAGAAAGAGGGCAAGAAAATTAAAGGCTGCCAAGTTAAAGGAAGAGATTGATGCAGGGGTGCAAACTACGTTGGATGGAAGTATCTCAGTAAGCAAGAGACTAAGGAGAAAATGTTGCTCTCCTCGAACACAATGAGAGTGATTTCTTGGAATGTCAGAGGCATTAATGCCTCTAACAAATGTGCCCAAATCAAGTGTCAGTTGTACACTTGTGGGGCAGACTTGGTATTGTTACAAGAGACCAAAACATCGCAGGAAACATACGAGGCATCAATTTTGAAGTGGGGAAGGTGGAATTCAACTCATGTACCTGTTCAAGGGGCTTTTGGTGGTTTAGTCACCTGATGGAATCCAAAAAGAGCATCCATTGATGAGATCAGTAATGATAACAAATGGTAGTTAATGAGAGTGGTAAGCTTTGATCTCAAATTTTTTCTACTAAATATATATGGACCAATATCTACTAGTGATAAGAAAAGATTATGGAATCCTCTAAAAAAATTTATTGAAGGGCTTGAAGATGAAAAATTAATAATGGCTAGGGATTTCAATACAATTGTGTCATTACAGGAGAAACAAGGAGGTATTTGTCCGCCACACAAAACAATGTAAGATTTCAACTCTTTCATTTCAGACAATGCATTGAAGGATATATTACCTACAAAGGGAGAATTTACATGGAAAAATTGTAGGAAATATTTTTTCTAGATCGCAAAATGTTAAGATAGATTTTTAGTATCACAACACTAGTTTTTACGGTCATATAATATGGATTTGGAGATTCTGCCTTTTATAGGCTCATACCACAATGCAATTTCATTATCTATATTAGGCCTCCAATCTCTGGCAAAGAATAGGCCTTCTTTTAAATTTGCAAAGATGTGGTTCAGACATCCTCAATTTTTTCCCTTCCTCAAACAATGGTGGGTTAGTGCTCCTTTCCAGAGAGGTACCAAAATGTTTTAGTTTTGTAAAAAGTTATAGCATGTTAAGCAACAAATAAAAATATGGAACATCCAAGTCTTTAAGAACATTTTTGTGCAAAAAGAGGAGGTGGAAAAATAATTAGCAGAGGTGCATGAACACATAATATTGCATGGCTTGGATTCAGTTACATATGACAAAAAAAAGCACTTGCAATTGGTTTGGGAGGAGTTATGCAAAAGAGAAGAGATTTATTGGTGCCAAAAACTAAAAAATTATGGCTAAAGGATGGGCATCGTAACACAAAAAAAATTTATGCATCTGCTCAATTCAAAAGGGTTGCACAAAAAAAAAATCAATTAAAGATGTATTAACGGGAAATCTAATTACAAGTGAAAAGGAGATATAGGAGGAAGGGGTCAAGTTCTTTGAAAATCTTCTAGCACCGTCACAGGATGGTTCAACACAATCAAATCAGGATGAGAAAGTATTAATGGATGCAATACCAAACCTCATATCTCAAGATGAAAATGAGAATTTGATGAAACCCTATACTTTAGAAGAATTGAGGAGGTTTGTATTTTCACTCTTACCGAATAAGGCACCAAAGCCCAATGGTTTTACAACTTTATTTTTTCATAAGTGTTGGGATGTGTTGGGATTTGATATGCTATTATCTCTAGAGGAGTCTTAGAAAATTGGTACAATGTTGAAGGATTTTAATGTTACAAACATAGTAGTTTTACTAAAGGAAAAGGATCCAATATTTTTGTAAATTTTAGACCTGTTTCTTTATGCAACACAATTTATAAGATTTTCACGAAGGCAATATATCTTAGATTGCAACATCTCATTCTCAAGATCATCTCACAAGAACAAGGGGGATTTGTACTAGGTAGAGAAACTGCGAAAGGAGACTTGGTTGCACATGAAATGCTTAATACTATTAATTCAAATCATCTATTATCCTTCGTTGTAAAGCTAGATATGATGAATGTATACGATAGAGTTGATTGGAATTTTTTAATGAAAATTTCGGCCAAGTTTGGCTTATGTAAAATGTGGTGTAAGTAGATTTTGTCTTATTTATCAAGAGAAAAAATTTCAATTATAATAAATGGATCACCATCAGGCTTCTTCAATGTTATGCAAGGGGTGATACAAGGAGATCCTCTACCGCCTTTTCTCTTTATAATTATGACTGAGGCATTAAGTAGAACAATAAAGGGTAGGCACAATTAGGGCTTGTGGCAAGGTATACATATTCCACAATCAGATATTTCAGTAACACATACCCTTTTTGCTAATGATACATTATTATTTGGAAAAGCAAACCTTGTAGAGGCCAAATATATAAAATTGGTTCTAGACATGTATTCTTTAATACCAGGATAGAAAATAAATGCTCACAAGTCCAAGATTTATGTATTTAATACTAAACCATCTATTAAGAGAAATATTTTAAGGTCTTTAGGCTTTCAATTGGTATAATTTCCATGCACATATTTAGGGATTTCATTCTTTATGGGGAATAATAAGATTCCATACTGGGATAAAGTTATAGAGAGGATTAAATCTATAATTTCAGCTTGGAAAGCTAGATGGTTGTCATTATCTAGCCAAATATTGTTAATAAAAATTGTACTAGCAACGATTCCAAATTACTACATAGTAGTTCTCAAGGCTTCGAAATCAATTATTGACCAAATTAAGAAGCTAATTAGGATTTTTTTATGGAAGGGGAATATGAATGGGGTGAAAAAATTTCCTCTAATTTCTTTCGATAGCATGACCTCTAATAAATTCAAAGGTGGGGTAGGTTTGCACAATATATCCAAAAGAAACATGGCCTTTGGGGGGAAAATGATATGGAAAATTTTTACCAAATCATATTCTAAATGGTGTAGAATCATGCAGGCCAAGTATCTAGATAGCCAACTAGGAGGAGGGGGGGGGGCTGAATCAGTTGTTACCAAAATCAAACTTATTCAACATTAATCAACCTTTAATCTTAGATCTGATAATTAACAATGCAAGCATAAATCAATAACACATCAAAGACACGTGAACACCAAGATTTTATACATGGAAACCCTATTAGGGGAAAAACCATGATGGATGTTAGTGCACAATATTATACCCTGTTAAAAGTATAATGAAGAGTAAATAGGGAATGCGCACGCATTCGGGCACACTACCTAGATCTCACTGCTCAAAGAAAGGCTCACTTCCTTACATACAATAATCACATTAAATCTATCTGATGAGGTTGAATTGAGAAATTAGCTTCTACAAAAGCCTGACGACAGTTCCGGTTAAGCACAAAAAAAATTCTACACACTTTGGTCAAAATCTTCCACACTTTGCTCAATCTCTTTCACATCTGCTATTCTCTTGAATGATTTGATCTTTATTCGCACATGTACTTCACATACATGTAATGCCCAAAACTTTACACCAAAATAAAGTTAAGAACAAAACACTAATTTCAAATTTCGTTCACATACGCTTGTAAAAATCTCAAAGTTTTCTACCAAAACATGTACTACATGAAAGCGTACAACTTTCAACTAATTATAAACTATAATATTTTAGTTTGATAGCTAAGTGGCTTAAACAATCAACGGTGGGGAATCAAAGGGAGACATTGAGTCCACAAAATTAAGGCAAACTTAGATAGTATAGCTAATTCCAAGACAATCACAAACATAACACCAGACACGTGATAACCAATAGAATACATAACGATGATAATTCTGAAATATAATAATAAGAGAACAAACCCTAGGGGCCAGACCTAGTCCTCGGGGGCTCGTCTCAGACGGCCTTTCCTACGTATATAATTCACAAAGGCACCATAGTTTGACACTTTGAACTTCCACAAAAATCGGGTTGGTCAATAATGATTTTAACATATCGGTTCCACTCATCATTGATCTCACTATAGTTTAGTAAATGCATAGAATAGTCAACACAAGACTTGAACCAACACTAATTTGGTCGATAGAAATGTATAACATCTAAACTCAACTCACACATAATATAACAATTCAATCATACCCTTAATGAAAACCAATAGTTCAAGGTCAAAAATTACGAATATACAAAAGTATAAGATCTCTCAGGAGTTCTTCAAAAAGCAAGATGATGCACACAATCCTCAAGCACAACTAGGTTGATTTACCAAAATTTAACTTAATTATGCACATGCATGATACCAACAAAACAATCCAATGCATTCTATAGTGGATTATAGCTTAAAGGAAATAATAATCAACTGATACTTTTATCACATATCCCTTTGTAATAATAGAACAAAACAAAATAACATGAGTAATTAGATCATATAAATTGAATCATAACATTAAATCTACAGGTTGAAACAATCATTATTTTTTTAAGTCCCTCAACCAAAATTAAAACTTCAATATGTTCTGAAAAGGGAAAACAACAAAGAATAACACCCAGAAACAATTTAATAAGGTTCTTAAACACATGCGAGCAGATTTTTCTGCAGCCTAGCCCACTATGTTTACCTAAAACAACAACTTTGATAAAAGAAACTTAGTTCATTTCAATATACACAATTTTATTACTCATAGACCAATTAAACTATACTCAAAAAGCTTAATAATAAGATATGGGGCATATATTAAACACTCATACTTGCACAACCATTTTCACAAGGCATAAAGAATACTAGGAAGAATTAAAGTACAACTAACAGATATTCAGAAGATTTATAAAGACACAAATTCCATACATCTAGCAAAAGAAGTTACAAACTAAGGTTTTTTGATAACTTTTATTACTCTTGAAAACTCTAATGTTCCTACCTCCATTCCATTACTTGCAACAATTATACCAAATCTAAATATGTTAATTTATAAAAACTTAATATCAATTTATATATTTAAAACTTGCCAAAATCATGATATTGGCCAATAGTTTTATATATAAAATATAAAATAAAATAAAATAAACTATAATCTCACATCTACTTTGAGTTGTTTCTTTTTAAAATAAATAAATAAATAAATAGAAATCTAATCCATTTCTGTTTCATTCAATAAGAATGAAATCCATTTTCATTCATATGAAAATCAAATAGAATAGAATAAGATAATACCCAGTAAAACCAGTTCCTAGAAAAGAATAATTGATCATGCTATCCTCAGGAAATCATTGATATCCCTGCTTAAATTTGATTATCATTTATTCCACAATGTGAATATGATAATCAATAAATGTTTAATTTACTAAAAGTCATATTTTATATCTTTGTTTTGAACTTCTGCATTCATCTGCATAATCTATTATATTGCCATTTAAAATCAAATATTACATATTTCTTTCGATATTATTCTCATAAGATCTTATAGATAACTGACCCACATATTTTAGCTCACAAAAGAGGCCAGTGTCTTCTTATCTCAATCACATATGAGTTAATTTAAAAATATATACATAAAGACTTATTTTCGTAATTTCATTTTAAACCAGTTATGTTGAACTATCGATTCTATGGCTTCATTTGTGGTTGCTTTCTTTCTTTCTTTAAAAAATAAATAGTTTTGTTATTATCTGTTAAATGAACATGTCTATTTTGTGGTTTTAAACGTGGCAGCTTTTACTCTAAATACAAACTATTGTTATGAAAGAATTTATTATCCATCAAATTACTGTTATGAAGGAATCTATCCTATAGATAATGAGTTTTTTAAAAAAAGTGATCTATTGTACAATAAATAGGGCTATTAGTGGTCCATCTGTTGGTAGACCTATATCAGCATTGACTTTTGTCATTAACTCTTTAGTTAATACTTTTGGCCTAAGAGGAGCTGGGAAGATTTTCAGCAAACAAAAGCGTAATTTTATTTATTCTCATGAATTCCCATACACAATGACACATTAAGAGTCCAAAGACTCTTGAGTTCTAACACTACCCAGCTCTGCACTCATTAATCTTTCATCAAAAAAATTGATCACAGAAGGGACAACTACAATGCACAAATATAAAGCGTTCAAAGAGTTGTATTAAAATAAATAAACCACTCCAATCGTGGGTATCATGTAAGGAGAGAATAAATATAAGTTAACTTACTTGTATAGCGCTCTCCCAAGCTAGGTTGTGTTACTAAGAGGAATTTGTGAATTCCCAAACCATTCTTAATTGTCCAAAATCAAGAAACTCACATCCAGTCCCAGTGCTCGTACATCACAAGAAATTATTTGCAGGCACTCTGTAGCCTTGCATTTTCCACAGCCAGTAAACATAGAATAGGATTTTATACTACCTCTCAGGATTGGCCTCCTCTATTTCCTCAAAATATATGAAAATGCAAACCTTGTTGCAATGATTTTCTGGTAAAATTTGTAGAATGGAGAGACAAAGAGGTAGGGTAGTTGGCTCGGTAAGCATAGAAAACTATTGCAATGATCTCCTCTTGCCGAAACCCTATCTGCAAATCTACAACTTCTGCCTGCAGCAAGAATTCTTATCCACCATTTCCTATCTCTGAATAATATCATGCCTCCCCTCAATGCCAAAATAAACTACCAATCCAATCCTTTTTCTGTTTATAGATTTAGATTCCTATCAACAATATGGTGTTCTCCCCAGCATGTTTAAGTCTGAACCATTTTCAATCACAGCCTCTATCATTCTCTTGTTCCTTTAAAGTTATTCTTCCTACTCCAATACACATAGATTTTCCTTCCCTTAACTGAACGAAGTGTTACTTTTTATTAACTCCCAAACAAGCGATCCCTCTCTTTTTGATTGAGAGCAAAAATTCCTCCCAATTCTCTCTTATTATTATTATTATTTTTATTATTATGATAATGTTTAATAAGAGGTGAAATTATATATTTGAGGAATATAAAAAATACACTAGGATGATTAAGGAAGGAAAAATCTATATTAATGATAGTAGGAAAAACAACAAACAAACTCGATAGAAGTAATGATGAAAAATAGTTGATCTTATCAGCGGCAAAAAACTATGGCCAGTGATAAGAAATCTAAATCACTGAGCAGAAAAAGGATTGAATTAGTTATTTTAACGTGAGAACATGATAATAGAAAAAAATATTGAATAAAATTCTTCTATTGCTGAGTAATTAGACTAGAGTGAAAATTCGACAGAGATCGTACAATAGTTCCTATATTACCCTACTATGACTCTCTCCATTCTACAATTCTGAAACTGAGTACAGCGAGCTACATTTTCATATTTTAGAGGAAATAGAAAGGAGACCGAGGTAGTAGAAAATCTATTCTATGTTACCCAAGCGTGGAAATACAGACAGTAACACTACTAAATATTTCTTGTGATATCTGACTGGAGCTGAATGTGATTTGGGTCTCTTCAACACAACCCGACAGGGAGGCTATACAGAGTAGGTTGGCCTTGTTTATTCTCTCCTGACTACCCGTTAAGATGTTCCTTGACCACAATACAATAACACAAACATATTGATGCGGTGTCCTTTCTGTCGATCAGCTGATAAAGCAATAGAATAAGAGAGCTGGGTAGTGTTAGAACTCAAGAGTCTTTGGACTCTTAATGTGTCATTGTGTATGGGAATTCATGAGAATAAATAAAATTACGCTTTTGTTTACTGAAAATCTTCCCAGTTCCTCTTAGGCCAAAAGTATTAACTAAAGAGTTAATGATAAAATTCAATGTTGATATAGGTCTACCAACAGATGGACCACTAATAGCCCTATTTATTGTACAATAGATCACTTTTTTTTAAAAACTCATTATCTATAGGATAGATTCCTTCATAACAGTAATTTGATGGATAATAAATTCTTTCATAACAGCAGTTTGTTTTTAGAGTAAAAGCTGCCACGTTTAAAACCACAAAATAGACATGTTCATTTAATAGATAATAACAAAACTATTTATTTTTTAAAGAAAGAAAGAAAGCAACCACAAATGAAGCCATAGAATCGATAGTTCAACATAACTGGTTTAAAATGAAATTACGAAAATAAGTCTTTATGTATATATTTTTAAATTAACTCATATGTGATTGAGATAAGAAGACACTGGCCTCTTTTGTGAGCTAAAATATGTGGGTCAGTTATCTATAAGATCTTATGAGAATAATATCGAAAGAAATATGTAATATTTGATTTTAAATGGCAATATAACAGATTATGTAGATGAATGCAGAAGTTCAAAACAAAGATATAAAATATGACTTTTAGTAAATTAAACATTAATTGATTATCATATTCACATTGTGGAATAAATGATAATCAAATTTAAGCAAGGATATCAATGATTTCCTGAGGATAGCATGATCAATTATTCTTTTCTAGGAACTGGTTTTACTGGGTATTATCTTATTCTATTCTATTTGATTTTCATATGAATGAAAATGGATTTCATTCTTATTGAATGAAACAGAAATGGATTAGATTTCTATTTATTTATTTATTTATTTTAAAAAGAAACAACTCAAAGCAGATGTGATATTATAGTTTATTTTATATTTTATATATAAAACTATTGGCCAATATCATGATTTTGGCAAGTTTTAAATATATAAATTGATATTAAGTTTTTATAAATTAACATATTTAGATTCGGTATAATTGTTGCAAGTAATGGAATGGAGGTAAGAACATTAGAGTTTTCAAGAGTAATAAAAGTTATCAAAAAACCTTAGTTTGTAACTTCTTTTGCTAGATGTATGGAATTTGTGTCTTTATAAATCTTCTGAATATCTGTTAGTTTTACGTTAATTCTTCCTAGTATTCTTTATGCCTTGTGAAAATGGTTGTGCAAGTATGAGTGTTTAATATATGCCTCATATCTTATTATTAAGCTTTTTGAGTATAGTTTAATTGGTCTATGAGTAATAAAATTGTGTATATTGAAATGAACTAAGTTTCTTTTATCAAAGCTGTTGTTTTAGGTAAACATAGTGGGCTAGGTTGCAGAAAAATCTGCTCGCATGTGTTTAAGAACCTTATCAAATTGTTTATGGGTTTTATTCTTTGTTGTTTTCCCTTTTCAGAACATATTGAAGTTTTAATTTTGGTTGAGGGACTTAAAAAAATAATGATTGTTTCAACCTGCAGATTTAATGTTATGATTCAATTTATATGATCTAATTACTCATGTTATTTTGTTTTGTTCTATTATTACAAAGGGATATGTGATAAAAGTATCAATTGATTATTATTTCCTTTAAGCTATAATCCACTATAGAATGCATTGGATTGTTTTGTTGGTATCATGCATGTGCATAATTAAGTTAAATTGTGGTAAATCAACCTAGCTGTGCTTGAGGATTGTGTGCATCATCTTGCTTTTTGAAGAATTCCTGAGAGATCTTATACTTTTGTATATTCGTAATTTTTGACCTTGAACTATTGGTTTTCATTAAGGGTATAATTGAATTGTTAGATTATGTGTGAGTTGAGTTTAGATGTTATACATTTCTATCGACCAAATTAGTGTTGGTTCAAGTCTTGTGTTGACTATTCTATGCATTTACTAAACTATAGTGAGATCAATGATGAGTGGAACCAATATGTTAAAATCATTATTGACCAACCCGATTTTTGTGGAAGTTCAAAGTGTCGAACTACGGTGCCTCTACGAATTATATACATAGGCAAGGCCATCTAAGACGAACCCCCGAGGACTAGGTCTGGCCCCTAGGGTTTGTTCTCTTATTATTATATTTCAGAATTATCATTGTTATGTATTCTATTGGTTATCACGTGTCTGGTGTTATGTTTGTGATTGTCTTGGAATTAGCTATACTATCTAAGTTTGCCTTAATGTTGTGGACTCAATGTCTCCCTTTGATTCCCCACCGTTGATTGTTTAAGCCACTTAGCTATCAAACTAAAATATTATAGTTTATAATTAGTTGAAAGTTGTACACTTTCATGTAGTACATGTTTTGGTAGAAAACTTTGAGATTTTTACAAGCGTATGTGAATGAAATTTGAAATTAGTGTTTTGTTCTTAACTTTATTTTGGTGTAAAGTTTTGGGCATTACATTTTGGTTATAACACATCAAAGACACGTGAACACCAAGATTTTATGCATGGAAACCCTATTAGGGGGAAAACCATGATGGATGTTAGTGCACAATATTATACCCTGTTAAAAATACAATGAAGAGTAAATAGGGAATGCGCATGCATTCAGGCACACTACCTAGATCTCACTGCTCAAAGGAAGGCTCACTTCCTTACATACAATAATGACATTAAATCTATTTGATGAGGTTGAACTGAGAAATTAGCTTCTACAAAAGCCTGATGACAGTTCCGGTTAAGCACAAAAAAAATTCTACACACTTTGGTCAAAATCTTCCACACTTTGCTCAATCTCTTTCACATCTGCTATTCTCTTGAATGATTTGATCTTTATTCGCACATGTACTTCACATACACACACCGAGCATACATCAAAATGAGGAAAACAACTGCTCTTATAAATCCGCTACACTGATTTACAACAACTACTTTGTCGGCCACAAATAAAGAATAAATTACAACTGTTGGCCTCAATACATAAATAAATCTTAATGCACACCAACACAAGTCGGTTACAACATAGTGAGGACCCAAATAAACACCTTCAAACATGCCAAACAATAAAGTATTAATCCATAGAGATCCGCAACATGCTATCACCATCATGTCGACCAAGAACATGAAAAACTTGAACACACAAGGAAAAATCTTCAATCACGAGCACCCTGATCAATGTGGATGTACTCAACTGATAGAGCATGATCTAGAAACATTACTTATCATCTCAAAAACATACGCAACAACCAAATTTACCAGAATTGCAATCTCATCTTCCAAAAACACTTGCTACAGTAAGTAAATAACTGTAGGAACACAGATCTTCATAACTTTCTCAATTCTTGATGCATACCATTGAAAATTTTAGACAACATACTAGATAGGCTTAGAAAATAACCCTTTAATGCACACCTTTTGATTAGCAACTTACATAACTTTTCACCACTTGGATCTTCACACCATCACTGACTCCCTGCAATATATTTATTACAATTTCCTCAATATCCTCGACATATATAGCCTTAAGCGTCACCAATGCTAATAGTGTTAACATCAATGAAAAACACATATCAATAATACAACCACAACATCCAAAAATCTCCCCCTTTGGCATTGATGGTAACACATGATGTGAAAAAAATACCATCAACACAACTGGTTGTTCATAAACCTCTCTCCCTTTGATCTGCAATTCTTCTCTCATAGCTCTTCTCTCCCTTTCTTGACTCTTCTCCCCCTTTCTTCAAGAGTTTTTCACATTGTCCTTCTCCCCCTTTGACATCAATGGTAAAGGTACACAAGCTTTGAACCACATATTTAGCACATCTAACTACTTCCCCTGAGTAGCAGCCACGACAACATCAATCCAGAATAAGATATGGCTATGAATTCATGGACTGATGCAAGGACCCGCATCACTTAGTTCTGATCAGGAGGGGAAATCACCCCTAACTTGCTTCTGAGGTACTCAAAAGTATCCTTAGGCAATGGCTTAGTAAATATGTCTGCAATTTTCTCCTTGGTAGGTATATACTCCAGTCTAACTTCTTTGTCACTTACTTTATCTCTCAAGAAGTGATATTTGATGGATATAAGCTTTGTCTTTGAATGCAACATTGGATTCTTAGAAATGTTTATACCACTAGAATTGTCATAGAATATAGAAATAGGTTCTTCATACTCAATTCTGACATCTCTCAATATCTGCTTCATCCACAATACTTGAGTACAATTGTTTGCAATAACAATATATTTTGCCTTAGCAGCAGATAATGAAATAGAATTCTTCTTTTTGCTTAGCCAAGATACCAGCTTCTTCCCTAAGAATAATGCACCACCACTATTACCATTCCTGTCATTCACATCTCCTACCCAATCAACATTAGTGAAAGTCCTCAGGATAAGACCATCATCCTTAGGATACCAGAGACCAAGGTCAACTGTCCCTTTCAAGTATCTAAAGATTCTTTTCACAATAGTCACATGAGACTCTTTAGGATCAACTTGATATCTATTAACCATGCATACAACATTCATTATATCTAGCCTGGCTTGAGTCAAGTAGAGTAATCCACCAATCATTTACCTATATCTTGTTTGATTTTCTTTAGGAGAATCATCATTCTATGTAAGTTTGCATCCGGTTACCATAGGTGTACCAATTGGCTTTGAATCTTCCATACCAAAATTTTTTAGTAACGCTTTCATATACTTAGACTAAGATATAAAAATTCCATCATCTAACTGAGTAATTTGCAGTCCTAAAAAGAATTTCAGCTCTCCTATCATTGACATTTCAAACTCACTTTTCATTTCATCAACAAACTTCATACACAAATCATCATCACCTTCAAAAATAATGTCATCAACAAAGAATTCAATGATCAATTATTTATTCTGATCCAACTTGAAATACAGATTGCTATCAACAGTACCTTTATTGAATCCAAGCTTCAACAAGTATTTATCCAATCTAGCATACCAAGCTCTAGGAGCTTGCTCAATTCCATATAGAGCTTTCTTCAATTGACATACCATGTTTTCTTTGTCAGTCAGTTGAAATCCATCTGGTTGCTCAACATAGAATTCCTCTTCTAACTCACTATTTAGGAATGTTAACTTTACATACATCTGATAGAATTTTTAATTCTTGAAAGTAGCATAAGAAATAAATAATCTTACAGCTTCAATTTAGCAATAGGGGCAAAATTTTCTTAAAAATCAATACCTTCCATCTGTGAGTACCCTTTGCAAACCAGTCTTGCTTTGTTTCTGACCACTTCACCTTGTTCATTTAGCTTATTCTGAAACACCCATTTGGTTCCAATCACATTTTTGTTCTGAGGTCTAGGAACAAGATCCCATGTATCATTTTTCTCTATCTCCATTAGTTCTTCTTTCATGGCTTCCATCCAATATTCATCTTTGCATGCTTGATTGATATTGTTAGGCTTAGTTTTGGAAATTAGACTTGATACTCTTCTAAAATTCTTCTAGTTTGCACACCTTTTCTCTTAGATCCTATGATCTGACTGTCAGAATGATTTCGCCTTACATACTTGGGAGTTTTAGTATTTTCTCTGACTTCTTGCTCTTGAGTTCTTTCTTCTACACTTTTGCTAGTTTCTGCTTCTTGATTCCCTTGGTTCAGCAGAACAGTTTGAAGTTGATTTTGTGTTTGAACATTATTTCCATTGTTAGTACTATCATGTTGATCATTTGAATGTTTTCCACTACATCTGGATGGTCTATCAATATCTTCATCAAATTTGACATTTGCACTTTCAACCATTTTCTTCAACCTTTTATTAAAGCATCGGTAAGCTTTGCTCTTAGTAGAATAACCTAGAAATATTCCTTCATCACTTCTAGCATCAAATTTTCCTATATCATCATCTCTCTTGATGTAGCATTTGCTTCCAAATATTTTGAAATATTTGATAGTAGGCTTATAAACAAACCATAGCTCAAAAGGGGTCTTACCAGAATTACTATTAACATTTACCCAGTTAATGGTATACGCAGTAGTACTTACAGCTTCTCTCTAGTAGAAATGAGGAACATTTCCTTCTAGCATCATGGTTCTAGCAGTGTCTAGAATGGTTATGTTCTTTCTTTCAACAACTCCATTCTATTGAGGGGTCCGGGGAGCAGATAGTTGTCTTTGGATTCCATGCTCTTCACAGAAAGAATTGAATTTTTGGGAAGTGAATTCACCACCTCTGTCTGACCTTAGGCATTTGATCTTTTGACTTGTCTCATTTTCTGCCATAGCTTTGAAGCTTTTGAACTTTTCTAATGCTTCATGTTTTCTCTTAAGAAAGCAACCCATATCATTCTAGAGTAATCATCAATAAGCAACATAAAGTACCTTTCACCTTGGAGACTTTTGATTCTGGATGGACCACATAAGTCAGTATGTATCAAGTCCAAAACTCCATTAGAGTTATATTGTTTTCTCTGAAAATAATTTATATTTTTCTTTCCCATCTGGCATTCCTTGCACATAGTGTTAGTAGGCTTTACTAACTTAGGAAGATCTTTGACTGCTTGAGTAGAGCTTATCTTGATAATATTATCAAAGTTCACATGACACAACCTCCTATGCCATAACCAGCTTACATCAACTTGCGCAATTAAACAAATTTCACTATAGCACTCAAGTGAAAAATATTACCTCTTGTCTTTGTACCTGAAGCAATCATATTTCTAGAACTTCCCTTTATTCTGCATTCACCATCCTTGAACTAAATATTGTAACCCCTATCTACCATCTGTCCAACACTCAACAAGTTATGCTTTAAACCTTCTACATAAAGAACATCATTAGTATTGTGCTTACCACAAAAAAAAATAGTGCCTCTACCACAAATCATACCAGAAGTGTTGTCTCCAAATATTGCAACACCACCATCATAGTTTTCCAAGCTTACAAACTTTCTTTTATCACCAATCATATGACATGAACATCCACTGTCAATTACCCACTCATCCTTGTCTTCAATTTTTGTTGCAAGAGCTTTCTCAACATTCACATTACTAGTAGATTCAATGGACACCCAACCATTTTCTTTGATAGCAATGAATACCCATTAATCTTCATTTCTAGTTTCTTTATCATATTCATCATCAATAACACCTTCTTCAGCATAATAGCATTTATTTTGAAATCTAGTCTTATCAGGTTTATACTTAGAGACTCTTTCAAGACACCTTGATGCAAAATGACCTATTTTATTGCAAGAAAAACATTTGATAGGTAACTTTCCTTTGTACTTACCATGACCTCTGGCTTCTCTTTTCACAATCAATGCTCCCAATTCTTTTAATTCTTTTTCTTCATCTTCAATTTGTTTCATCTCATCTTCATACTTGAATGTCTTTTTGGAACTCTCTCCCAGATAATATCTTTGCTTGTTTTTCCTGGATATAGTATCCATAAATTCATATTTTGTCTTAGGAGTAGAGTCACCAAATTCACTTAACTCAAAGGTAGCAAGTTTTCCAATCAGCATGTCTCTTGTCACATTTGTCACTGTCATGAGTTCATCAATAGCATGAGCTTTTTCTTTGTAGGAAGGAGGCACAGATCTAAGTATCTTAGCCATAATTTCTTCTTCATCCAAGATTCCACCAACACATCTAATGCTCATCACTAGTTCATTTACCTTTTGAGAGAAATAAAGGATGTTCTCATCTTCACTCATCTTCATGTCCTCCCACTTGCCTTTTAGACTCTGTAGTTTAGCACTTTTCACTAGTGGATCTCCTTCATACAATGTTTCCAACTTTTTCTAGATCTCATGTGCAGTCTTCAGACCTAACACATTTGACATCTCTGAATCTGTCAAAGAACTCAACAATGTTTCAATAGCCTTGGTATTTGTTTCATCTTCTTTGACTTCATCAACAATAGATGGACCATTCTGAAGGATAGTATATGCATTCTTTTTAATATTCTAGAAAGGTTCACCAATGCACTTCAAATGACATTCCATTCTGACCTTCCACATAGATTAGTTTGCTCCATCAAATCTAGGACTCTCCTTGTATGATGCCATCTCAGATCACCTCAAGTTGTTAAGCTTTTCCTTTAGAGGAACTTGCTCTCATACCAATTGTTGGAAAAACAAGAATAGACAACTGAGAGGGGGGGGTGAATCAGTTGTTACCAAAATCAAACTTATTCAACATTAAGCAACCTTTAATCTCATATATGAGAATTAACAGTGCAAGCATAAATCAATAACACATTAGAGACACATGAACACCAATATTTTATACGTGGAAACCCTGTTAGGGGAAAAACCACGATGGATGTTAGTCCACAAGAATATACCTTGTTAAAAGTATAATGAAGAGTAAATAGGGAATGCACATGCATTCAGGCACACTGCCTAGAGCTCATTGCTCAGAGGAAGGCCACTACCTTACGTACAATAATTAGATTAAATCCATCTGATGAGGTTGAACTAAGAAATTAGCTTCTACAAAAGCCTGATGATAGTTCTGGTTAAGCACAAAAAAACTTCTACACACTCTAGTCAAACTCTTCCACACTTTGTTCAATATATTTCACACTTTTCTTTTCTCTTGAATGATTTGATCTGTATTCGCACATGTACTTCACATACACACACTGAGCATACATCAAAATGAGGAAACAACCGCTCTTATATATCCGCTACATAGATTTACAACAACTACTATGTCGGCCATAAATAAAGAATAAATTACAACTGTCGGCCTCAATACATAAATAAATCTTAATGCACACCAACACAAGTCGGTCATAACATAGTGAGGACCCAAATAAACACCTTTGAACATGCCAAACAATAAATTATTAATCCATAGATATCCGCAACATGCTATCACCATCATGTCGGCCAAGAACATGAAAAACTTGAACACACAAGGAAAAATCTTCAATCACGAGAACTCTGATTAATGTGGATGTACTAAACTGATAGAGCACAATCTAGAAACATTACTTATATCTCATAAACATACACAACAACCAAATTTACTAGAATTGCAATCTCATCTTCTAGAAATACTTGCTATAGTAACTAAATAACCGTAGGAACACAGATCTTATAAACTTTCTCAATTCTTGATGCGTACCATTGAAACTTTCAGACAACATACTAGGTAGGCTCAACAACAAACCATTTAATACCCGCCTTCTAATTATCAACATACAAAAAAATTCACCACTTGGATCTTCACAGCATCACAGACTGCCTACAATATATTTATTACAATTTTCTCAATATCCTTGACATATACAACCTTAAGTATCACCAATGCTAATAGTGTTGACATCAATGACAACCACATATCACTAATACAACCACAACATCCAACATCCCCCTGATGGATCAGCTATGTAGAACTTTATGGTTTCATATGTCAAAAATTTGTTACTTCATACATTTCATGGGAAGTGCACAAAGGAGAAGAAGTTCAATTTTGGAATGACTCTTGGAATGGATACCCCCCTGAAGGACATCCAAGAACTACAATCAGCTATACTAGTTTTATTTCAGTTATGGGGGAGTAGGTTGATTGACTATGTTTTCTCAATAGATGAAGTAACTAGTAGAGTAAGTATGAGGGATTTTTCTTGAACATAGATAACATTGGCTCAACCTAACCTGATTCAAAGTATTTTAGTAGAGAGGTTAGTGTTTCTAACAAGTAAACCTAACCAAATCATATGGGAACCCTCCAAAGATGGATTTTATTTAGTTAAGAAGGGGTATAAGGCTCTTATTAACAAAGAAGTCCAAATGCAATCTCAAAAATCTTTCTCTTTTTTCTAGAACAACATGATATTACCAAAAGTAGGTAGCTTCGCATGGTTAGTGCTAAGAAAAAGGGTGTTGAAAAGTGATAGGATAACTAAATTAGGCTTTGCAAAGCCTTTCAAATGTGTTATATGTGGGGAAGCTCCCGAGGATGTTGAACACATTTTTTTACAATGTTCATATGCTCAACTCTGTTGGCAATTTATTTTACAAAAAATAATCTTTGTTTCCCTTTTTCCAAATACAATCTAGGATCTTTTTTCAGCTTGGCCAGTGTTATATAAATATTCTTTGTTTGCACGTATTTTGCATTTAATTCCAACTACAGTAGTTTGGCCTATATGGTGGGAGAGAAATAATCACATCTTTAGAAAGGTATCTTCATCAGTGCAAAATGTTCAAGGTATAATAGAAAAATTAGTCACCTAAGCAATGAATGCATATGTTCAAAATCATAAGAGGGTTGACTCTCTTTTCACATCATGGGATGATAGTATTCTAAAGAGTTGGAAAGACATAGTTTTACCCTTCAAAGGTAGTTTTCAACAAGTTCACAAGGCAAGGATTGATATGAGTTTGGTTAAATGGAAACCCCCATCTCTAGGCTACTTTAAACTTAATTTTGATGGAGCATCAAGAGGGAACCTGGGTGTTTCAGGTGCAGGGGTGTGTATTCAAGATTCTTGTGGAGAATTAAAGACAACAAAATCAATTGCTCTACCTTTTGGCATGAATAATGTGGCAAAATCATTAGCATTCCTGCATGGTTTAAAGCTTGCAAGGCATCTAGGTATAACTTCAATTCATGTGGAAGGTGATTCGTTAATGATTATAAATGCATGTAAGAAAATATTGTGTCACAATTGGCATTTGCAATATATTCTAGAAAATATTTGGTCATTGTTAGAAAATTTTCATTATTTCCATATTTCACATACATATCATGAAGAGAATAGGTTAGCAGATAACCTTGCAAATATGGGATGTCAAAAGAAAGAAGTGACTATTTAGAATGTTAGTATGGTTGACACATTTCCAATTTTAGCCAAGATTGTAGAAAAAGAATGTATGCAACAATTTTTGGTGGAGGAAAATATAGTTTTGGAAAAAGTGCAATCATTTCAAGCAGTGTCAATGGCACAAGAGGAGAAAATAAGGCAGAATTATGTTTTAGTCATCCAAATAAAGAAGTGGAACAGGGTGAGATAGCTAGGGATAATGACAAGTTGGTAGTACAGAGCTTCATGAGTAATGGTACAATACCTTTGAAGGTTTCATCAAACTTCAATGTGAACCAAGTGAAGGAAGGTTAAGGTAGAAGAGACTCCCGTTTACCAACAAGTCTAAAGGAAAATTGTGCTTCCCATTTCAAAGCTTTGGAGATCGCACCTCAAGCTTACCATTCATCATTTACCAGAAACAAAGGAGTTAGTAAAATTTCTCTAAGTCTGACCAGGTTTCAGACTTTGGTCTAATTTCTTACATGTTGTAAAGAATATTATACTTTGGGCTTTGTGGTTGTGGATTGTGATGATTAAGTAGTGTAAAGGGTATGAGGGATCCCCAATCCTTGACCCCTAAAAAAGGTCAACGATAAGAATGTGTCACGAGTCAGTGATGAAAATGTTGGCATTCAAAAAAGTGAAGAAAGGATAAGGTTGAAGAGACTCCCATTCTTATTATTCATTGTTTACCAAAAACAAAGGAATTTGGACCTCAGGCTTAATGTTCATTGTTTACCAAAAAAAAAAGGAGTTAGTCAAATTTCACTAAGTTAGATCGAGTTTCAGACTTTGGTCTGATTGCTTACTTGTTGCAATGAAGATCAGACTTCAAGATTTGTGGTTGTAGCTTGTGATGATTATGCGGTGTAAAGGGTATGAGGGATCCTTGATGCCTATCCCTAGAAAAATACTTAGCATATGCATTGAAAAAGACTTAGAAGATTTGAAGGGTCTCGACCTTCAGACTTCAGGTGAATTGCTTACCTTTGTATTCAAAGGAAGGGGTATGGAGGATGTCCGAGGCCCGAAGAGGTTTTGTGCATCTTGAGTCAAAGTTAAGGCTTCAACACTTAGAACTTTTTCATGCATCATGAGTCAGAGGTATGGCTTGTGTCTTACTAAATGGTGCTAAGTGTATGGAGTATGAAGTAACCACACACCCTGACCCCTAAAAAGGCATCGGTGTTCATGGGTCGAGATGGATGTTTGCACCTTACCAAAAGACATGTTTGTCAATTTGGCATGGAGAACAAGGGATCCTTGATCCCTGACATTCGATAGGAAAGATAGAATTTTCTCACCATCCCACCGAATCAAGGCTTTGATTTTGTTTGACCCTACAAGCTTGAGGGATTTCAACACGTGGCTTGGATGAACAGGTTGAAGACTTATGACATATGAGGATGAATAAGGAGATGACATGTGGCATATGTTCATTTTCAGAATTTGGTAATTAGGCCCTCTTGGGGACTTTGGTAATTACTTTCTATTATTATTACTATAATATATAAGCTATTAGCCTTTTGCCAAAAAAAAATTATAGATAAAATATAGATTATATTCTTTAAATTGTTTTCTTAAATATATATTTTTTAAACATATTTTTTAATGTTTTTATTAATTGATTTAAATGTCATTATAAGATGAGGATTTTTAACACTCAATAAAATCAAAAGAGTATTACAACTATTACTTAGAATAAAGAGTTAAAATTGAAGGACAATTTTTTTTAATTAATATTTTTTTAAGGATTTTTACTTAACAAAGTTCACTCTCAAAGTATTTATTAGTTGATTTAAATGTCATTATAAATGTAATGGTCTAAAACTTTTAATATTTTATAAACCAAAAGAGTATTACAATTATTGATTTAAATGAAAGATTAAAACTAAAGAGAAAGTTGTTTAAATATATTTTTTCTCTATAAATTATTTTAACATTTTTCATTAAACATTTTTTAAATAAAGTTCACTCACAAAATTTATTAACTAAGTTAAAATTTATTATAAATGTTTATAGCACTTGAATTTTTAATAGTCTCAACTAAAAAGTGTTCCAATTATCATTCAAAAAAAGAGCTTAAAATTAAGGACAAAGTTCTTTCATGACGATTTTGAGTTTTTCATTGAATATTTATTAAATAAAATTCATTGTGAAGGTCTCTATTAAGTGATTTAAATGTAATTAGTGTTTGAAACAATTAAATTTTTAATAGTGTGTAAAACCAAAAAGTATTGTTATTATAGTTCAAAATAAGAACTTAAATTAAGAACAAAATTATTCCATTGTATTTTTTTCTTGGAGATTCTCTTAAATATTTTTAATTGAACATTTCTTAAATAAAGTTCATTTTATAGGTCCATGTGAACCAATTTATATGTCATTCTAAGTATAAAGGATTTTTTTAATAGTCTATAAAATGAAAAGAATATTACATATCAATCAAAACAAGAGTTTAGAAATTAAGGAAAAAATTGTTTTATTATACTTTTTTCTTGGAATTTTTCATTGAACATTTCTTAAACAAAGTCCACTTTAAAGGTCTATATTAGTTAATTTAAATGTCATTATAAGTACAAAACTTGAATTTTAATAGTTTATAGATCGAAAAAGAGTATTTCAACTATTTTTTTTATTTTATTTTTTACAAAAGTGGCAAGCCACTATATATATATTTATTATATGTAATAAAGTATACATTTAACTGGCTCAAAGGGCATACCGGCAGGAAAGAGCCAGTGAGAAAACCTCCGGTTTTTGCCCAAAAATGCAGTGTTTCTGATTACAAAATGCTGACTTTTTAAAGTCATACAGTCATATCAAAGTCTATCTGCCTAAAAAGTGTAAACCTATCCACTGAAAATACAACTTATTGGCTGCTTACTCACAAGCATGTACATAATCTACAAAATTTAAAACATTTCCCTTTACTCCTCCATCTACATGAAGTTGAGCATATTGTCCCCTTGATTTTCAATTCCTGCTTCTTCCATCAACAAACGAGAGCCTTCCTGAGCTTGAATATTCACCTGTCCTAAATTTCTTTGCAATGAAGAAGCTGCATGTTGACAATTATGATAAAGAAGAAAAGATATATAATAAAACTTCTCCCTGAATCTATCAGCCATATCCCTTCCCAGTTGGTTAGAATATTTTGATAAAGCCTTATTCAAATGATAGGGGTCAGAAAACTCTATGGATAATTTTAAAGCATCAAAAGAATTAACCGCTACCTTATTATGAGGAAGATAATGAGGGAAGATACCACCAATATAACCTTCTCCACGCGAGAAGATATATTTTTGTGCACTACAAAGAACTACTTCATTTTTCAAAAAAATGGCATTAACCATTGTGTCGGCAATGGCTTTAATTATTTCCAAACACTGAATAATATCCATGATATTAGAAAGAAAGATGGAAAGAACATTTGATGGAAATATCAACCTTCGTGACTTTGGCTAAAGAATCTCAAACCCAATTATGCATTTGAAACATTTATAATCACATGGGCAACGAAACTTGAAGATAGATTGGAGATGTTGAATATCAAGCTTACCAGAAGCCGGAGTTTCCCAACTTTGAACTAGCAACCACATTCGAAAATTTTGAGGATGATACTCCATTTCAACTTGCCTTACTTTGCTTAATAGCTAAAATAGACAAAATAAATATTAAAAGAACTCTTCTTATTTTTTGATGTAGAAAATAAGACAATGTTGCCTATTTATAAACTTTCGGCTCCCATGATTTTGAAGCTTACCTCTTTATCATGACACATCCCTTACCAACTTCTGATGAAATAGTACCATGATATCCTTTACACAAATGTCGAATGCTATATAAGAATATCAAATATTATTGATGGCAACCGAGCTGATTTGGACCAACAAAAACATCCCATCGGGTATGGGAGAACACCATATTTGCCATGCAATGAGATCGACATTGTACTTGTATTCATGACCTTGCCAACCTTTATGTTGTCATAATTTTATTTACCCGTAGCTAGCCAATTTAGACAAGGCACGGTATATACCTCATGTCAGACCTCCCCTATAATCATTCTTATAACAGATCAAACAAACTTGCGATCTCAATATCAACCACATTTTGCACATTCTCCTTTATACATAAGAACGAAAGTATTGCAATTAATCAACATGTATTCCTATGTTAAGACTCCCTCCAGAGGACCAAAAAGATTAATAAATCTTGTTGACATGTCAACCATAAATATGATAGCTAAAAGATAAACTTTAAGACCTATCATATCCATAATTGGCAAGTACAGCAAAATGACTTAATCAATTTTTATCCACTTTGATCAATAGAAATTTCCTCTTTGGAAATTAATTTTTGCAATTCAAAGTCACATTTCCCAATTTGAACAATATGAAACATTTCTTTTTCAAGTTGATTGCAGCCCAGGTTGGCTAAATAATCCGCCACCCTATTTCCTTCTCTATAAGTATGCAATAAGTTATAATGCAATAAATTTTCCATAAGGTTTTGAATTTTCTTTACTATATAAGATAACTTCCAATTATGAGAGGATCCTTCCCTACAGGAATTAATCAGAATAAGAGAATCCCCTTCTATCTCTAACTTTGGTAATTTGAAATCTAATGCCATTTTCAGGCCAAATAGTAGAGCCCGTGTTTCAGCCTCATTATTTGTACCCACCATTAACTTGATAAATTTGGCACAAAGGACTATACCATTAGTATCTCTTATTACAATACCTGCCCCTAAAATTCCGGGGTTACCTTTTGAAGCTCTGTCAAAGTTTAATTTCAAATAACCCAAAGGGGGAGGTGACCATATAATCTTAGATCTATCAACTTTGCTTGATACATGGTGAAGACTACCTTTAAAGGGCAGAGACAGTAGAGGCCAATTTGAGAGAACTTTGGAATTCCAATCCATGAAAGAAGATCCTATGTGTTTTATTTTTGAAACATAGGCATTTACAATTTTTGAAATATAAATTTCCAAAGAAGACAGAATATGCTCAACTTTCTATTTTTCTTTCCTAAAGATGATTTTATTTCTTGCCCACTAGATAGACCATAAAACTGATGTGGGAATCACTTCCCATATACACGCAAAAAAATAAGACTTGTATAATTTTGGCCAACTAGTAAATAAATCCCATATAGTATTAGGAAGAGGAAATTGAATCTTTAGCTTTGATAAAACGAAGTGGCAACAACTTTGTGCAATTGAACAGGAGAGAAACAGATGATTGACATCCTTTAGCTTTGATTCACGAAGGACACAATTAAAAGGAATTGAGATGTTCAACCTTGATAGTTTATCACTTGTTAGGATTTTGTTCTGGATTGCTAGCTAGGCAAAGCAACCAGCTTTGGGAAGAATTTTTGAATTCCAACAAAAACTATACGCTCTGAGAGATTGGGAATTTGAACTAGATTTTGAAATGGAGAGGTACCCCTCTTTGACCGAATAGCAACCTGAGAGAGATTTTGACCAGATTAATCTATTTGCACCTGATGAAACATAAACTATTGTATCATTCATTAAGGAGGAAATGATACCCTTATGATTATGATCAATTGGCTCTGAAGAAAAATCCTTCCAATTGACTTTGCCAGTTAAAGATTCCACATTATCAAAATATTGATATACATATGATCCAAATTTTTGTGACAAGAAATTTATTGAGGAGCCCAAATTGTAACTATTTAATTTCTTATACCCATTCCATGAATCATTCCAAAAATGTGCATGTTTACCATCATTAATTTCCCAAGATAAATGAGGGAGAATTAACTTTATGCATGACAGGAGGAAATTCCACATTGCCGAACCTGATGGGGGATCAACGACAATAAAAATTCTTGATGGAGATTGATTATCCAAATATTTATTTTGCATAATTTTACACCATTTCAGGGAAGGATTTGAAAATAGCCTCCAAGTCATTTTAGCTCCTAAGGCTAAATTTCTATTACCAAGATTATGGAGACCTGCCCCTCCATTTAACTTATCCATGCACATAGCCTCTAAAGAAATTAATGGTATCTTTTTTTTAGTGTCCACATTCCCTAACCATAGGAATTTTCTAATTAATTTATGTATTTGAAGCAATATAGACTTGGGTACTTTCAAAACTAACATAAAATAGTTTGGAATGGAAGAAAGCACAGACTTAACCAAAAGAATTTTTCCTACTAATGATAACCATCTTCCTTTCCAAGACAACAATTTGGATTGAATAGACTGAATAAATTTTTTCCAATGCAAGACCCTATTCTGACCTGAAAAGAAAGGAATGCCTAGATATTTGCTTGGAAAATGATCTTGATTGAAGCCAAAAAGTTTGACTATAGATTTAGCAGTTGAATCTTAAGTGTTAAACAAATAAATCTTTGATTTATCTTCATTTACCTTTTGGCCGAAAACCTTTGTATAATTATCCAAAAGGATTTTTATGTTTTTTGCTTCTGCCATGTTAGCTTTGCCAAAGAGAAGAGTATCATCAGCAAATAAAGAATGAGTTACTGATAAATTTGTATTTGGAAAGATGACCCCTTTAATATTCCCTAGAATATTTGCAAATTTAAAAGACCTACTCAAAGCCTCTGCCAAGATGATAAATAAGAAAGGTGATAAAGGATCACCTTGGTAGACACCTTGTGATGAATTGAAAAAACCTACAGATGAGCCATTAAGTAACACTGAAAATCTTGCACCAGATATGCAAGCCATTACCCATTTACACCATTTAGAGGAAAAGTTAAACTTCAAAATCACTTGATTTAGGAAACACCAATCAACTCTATCATATGCTTTTTGCATATCTAATTTAATTATCATGGCTGACAATTTATTAGAAGCTATGGTATGTAAAGTTTCATGCGCCACTATTTCCCCTTCAAGGGTTTCTCTACTAGGCACAAAGCCATCTTGCTCCTTAGAGATAATTGAAGAAATGAGAGGATGAAGGCGGAGATAAATCACTTTTGTGAAGATCTTGTATATTGTATTACAAAGTGAGATAAGCCTAAAATCTGAAAATGACTTTGGGTTCAAAATTTTTGGAATGATTGCAATATTAGTAACATTAAATTTTCTTAGCATTCCACCAGACTTCCTTGACTCTTCCATAGCACTTAATATATCAAACCCAATAAACTCCCAACATTTTTGAAAAAAAATGGCAGTGAAACCATCTGGCCCTGGAGCCTTGTCTGGAGCCATTGAGAAAACAACCTCTTTAATCTCTTGGAGAGAAAAAGGAGCAAGCAACCTCAAATTGCCATCCGACGAAATGAGAGAAGGTATATTTTGTAGAAGTTCATCCCTTTCAACAAATAAATTTACATTTGAGTTATCAGGCTTTGATAATAGATTGGAAAATAAATTGACAGCTTCTACCTGAATATCTTTCTCAGTAACAAGATTAGCACCTGTTACACTATCTTGGATTGTGAAAATTGAAGATTTTGATTTTTTGGCTTGAGCATAACTGTGAAAAAAATTTGTATTTTTATCACCATCTTTCAACCACAATTCCCTAGATTTTTTCCTCCAATATTCTTCTTCCCGAGCAAGTAATTCTTTCCACTCAAAGTGTAAAGATTTTTGTTCTTCAAAAGAACTATTATCCATCCCATTTAAAATAATCTTCTCATTTACTTCAACTAATTTTTTGTACACCAATTTTTTTTGAGAAAACACATTTTTGAAGATTAATTGGTTCCAAGATATAAGATTCCTCTTTACATGATCCAATTTATTACTTAATTGAAACATTTTAGACCCATAAACAAAAGGGGCAGATTGCCACCATTTTTTTATACAACTGATTAGTTCTGGATGTCTAAGCCACATAGATTCAAATTTGAAAGATGAATGACCCAAAGATTTGGCGTTGCTACCAGACATAACCAGAGATATGGAAAAATGATCAAAGGCTACCAAGGGTAAAATTTTAGAAGAAAAGGAAAACTGTGATCCTATCCAATTTGAGGTAATTAAATACCTATTTAATCTCTTTGCAATTTACAAGAAATTTTTCCTTTTATTTGTCCACGTAAACAAGCCATTTGTGGGAATTATATCCCTTAATGCATTATCATCAATAAATGTTGCAAAATCAGAAATTACAACTTTGGGAGGACTTATTCCACCTTTCTTTTCCATATCATTAGCAATTGCATTCAAATCACCCGCAAGAACACATTTGTCTTGACCTATCAAATCCAACTTTGATTGTAGTAACTCCCAAAGAATTTTTTTATCAGAAGAATTGGTTGGACCATAAACATTTAGAAGCCAAAAGGAAAGCTCAAAATGAGAAACAAACATAAGCTGCCAATTATGATGAAATGAGATATTTGAAATACTAACCGTCTTAGTATTCTAGAAGCAAATTAAACCACCTGAGGCACCCTGAGAGAGTGAATGTGATGCTCCCCATGCATACCATTTATTTTTAATAGATTGAAAAGATTCTTTAAAGGTCTTCGTCTCTTGAAGAATTATAATGTCAGCCCCTGAAACATCCAATTGATGTTTCACTTGGGACTGTTTGTCAGAGGCATTTAAACCTCTGACATTCCACGATATAAGTTTCATTGTAACTTGGGAGAGCAACAAGCTCTCCTTGGCCTCTTTTTTTTTACACAGTTAACTAAGCTAGAATCTAAAGTCAATTGAATTCCCTTTGAAATCTCTTCTTGAAGCTTCACAGCTAAAGACTTCCT
>CM021100.1:640862645-640921307 GCA_007115665.2 Sequoiadendron giganteum
TCAAACAATGATTAAGTGCATTCTAGATCACATTGGAAACATAACCATGTCAACCCACAATTTAATGCAATGAACAATCATTAATAACTTCTAAAAAATAATAATGAATTCAATATCTCTAGTGAGATTGAAGATAACATAATTATAGACTTTCCTTATAATTTTTATGAAGAGCCAATGGTGGAGAATAAACTTATTGCATTTTTCCCAAAACTGCAAACCCTAGGCAGTGTTCAAACCTATCCTCACAACAATGGTCATAATTTATTCAAAACTAAATTAATTTTTATGAGACTTCAAGAAAATGAAATCATATTCACATACAAACAAAATCCAATTGGTTTCAGATCCAAAATATAGACTTTACAATTTGTACCATCACATTTTTTAGACTATAAATTCTGCACAATATTGTTAGAATAGGCAATCTCACCAAAATAGTCACATCTTCCACAAAACTCAATAAAATTCAATGAGACAAAAACCATTGGAAATTAGAAACAAATATATTTCCATCCATATATGATACTCTATTATTTGTAATCATAATATGCCGTACTAAGCACAACTTTAGCTTGGAAACAAAGCAAAAATAAAAAATGCACACAAAACTTGAGGTTGCCATTCATTAAAGTTCAAAAATAATGTCTCCAACCCCCCAATTCGAGTTTTGGAGGGTGAAATTATACATTTCCAACCAAAACCAAATATTTTCAACCAAATTTTAATTAGTTTGTTGAAAAAGCACATTAATGACACTTTTGACAAGTTGCTTGACAACTTTCTTGAGCAACTTTTATAATTTTTACAAAATGGACCAAATTTAAATATTATTTAACAAATGACTTCATAAGACTCAAAGACCTATAAAATGGTTTGATAAACCTTATTATAAGATCCAATACATAAAATAGAGCAACTATTTACAAATGGCCTCATGGAGGCTTGAAAGCAACTTGGTGCTCCTACACCAGATGACCCCCTTCCTCTAAGTCAATATAAAATAATCCCTTCATCTCCATGTAATGAGGCCATTTCATCTTATAACCAAGATAAAATGATACCATCCATCCCATCCCATGATCCTACCTTAAGTCAAGATCAAATCACCCCTTTGTCTTCATGTAATGATCACAATCCTCCACAAGAGCCTCTCACCCCTACTCAAGCTATCCATGAACCCCACACCTATAAAATGGTTTCCTCTACCTTTATCCACTCTGGTTTACTTCCAACACCTATCCTTTCATCCATATCATATCCTCCACAACATGGACTCGCATCTTATTTCATAAACAATACATATCCATCAAACATTCCATCTATCCTAAGTCCTTATCATAGTCCATCAAAACTTCCATCTATCCTTGGTCCTTATCATCCAAACCCTAGTTCATCAACCCTTCCATCCATATTGGGGCCCTACATCCCTCATATCCCTAGTCAAGATCATCAAAGGTACACACCCTTGAACCTTTTCCAACATACCTACACCAACCCATCCATAATACCTTTATATCATTCATCTTTAACCACCCATCCCATTTCTCTTGGAAGCAATTTGGGTGCCAAATCTCAAAAGATTAAATATAAAAATCCATATACATCAAATGATCAACATGTCTCCTTGAAGATACATGCAAAAATAAAATAAAATCTGATCCAAATTTAAAAGAAAAAAATTCAAAGGCCACAAAGGCCCTCAAAGAAAAAATAAAAATCTCAAAGGCCACAAAGGCCCATGAATCAAAAATCAAATTCAAAAGCTATGTGGATTCCTAAAATTGTCATAGAAGCAATAAAATCAAAATTGGCATCCAAAATTTATCATCTGAAAACTCCATCCAATTCTAAATATCCTTTATCACCACCATCCATTTTGGGTCCTTATATCCCAAAATCCCCATCCACTCCTCCATCTAAAAAGTTGTCACCTTCAAACTCCATTTTTCCTCCATTACTCCACCACCCTTCAAGGTGTGTGCCGATGTCGATCTTTCCATCCTTTCCATCTATCCATCAACAAGTCTTCCAAACTCCTATCCATTATCTAACATCTATCCCCCATCATCCTTCTTTAATACAAACATTTGCTTAAGTCCTTAGCTTCTTCCATCATGCCAAAATTTATGAGTCTATTGCCATGGTTTATTAGGCCACATATTTAAGGGATATTAGCCATGAAACTTTATTCTTCAGTCCTTCCTCTATATCCCTATCCACATCCTATCTTCCATATTCCTCTTGCACTTTACACTTGGGGGAAAGTTTCATCCATCTTGTCATTCATATCCATTATCCTCTTTACATTCATCCTTTACCTTTCCACCTTTGATCTTGAAAAGTTTAAGGATCTTCTTGAACATCATACATCTTATCATATACACTTTATCCATATCGTCCGTGACATATCCTTTACCTTATCCATATTCCACCATCCTATCTAAATGCATCCTTTCTTCCTTTCCTTGGTCTTGATGAGGAATAGGGGAAAAATAATTATAAATTTGTGTCCATGTATTATCTAGTTGATCTTGATCATCCTATTCATTAGCCTCATACTTGTTTTCTTCCATTAAAATTTTCTAAAAAAATTACAAAAAAATTAAATTTTCTGAAAAATACAAAAAAAATAAAATATCCCCAAAAACACAGAAAAAAATAGAAAAAGGTCTTGAGAAAAGACCAAAAAACCAAATATCCAACAAAAATTCAAGCAATAAAATCAATCCATCCAATCACTTCTTCCAATTTCATCTAATCAATCCAATATCTCAATCCAATCATCCAACCATTCAACCAATCAATCATCTTCATCAAATTCATTCATTTGTACATCAAATCCAAATGTAAGTCATCATCAATCCATACCAATCAAGTCAATCAATCTTGTCAAATTATCCAATTGCATCAATAGTCTTGATCCTAATCTTTTTGTAAACCAAATCAACCAATCAATCAATCAGTCAATTAGGCATACTTGTTTTGATCTAGAGATATATCATTCCTTGCAATGACAACACTATCATCATCATCATCAATCAATTAATCAAAGGTTTACAACTTGATAGGGGAAATACCTTGTTTGTTTTTGTATCATTTGTGCATGATTTCTTTCTTGTGTGTGTTATCATTTTATCTTTCATTTATATCAAATCCATATCATTCCAACTAATATTCATATCTTGTGTATGTTGGAATGGATTTTTGCACTATCCTTGGCATCTAAGGTCATATTATACCTTTTCTCCATTAGGAATTTAGTGCTCTAAGTTTACTTCCTCATATGTTTAGACAAGGTTATATTATGCTGGGGCATGAGACACATCGCCACCTTGGTCCTTATACCTTGGTGCATAACGTCTAGTGGGTATGTGCAGGATCATGATGAGCCAAAAAGTGGTGATATCTAAGTGATATAATGGCCTATGTGGCTGAAGACTTTTTTTTAACCCAAAATTGATGAAATGAAAAGTATTTTTAAAGGATATTCTCAGCTTTCCACCAATATAAATTATGCTTTACTTTGAATTTAATAAATAATTATTATTCATTTTCTATTTGAATTATGACTAAAGTCCTTATTGATAGGTTGATTGAAAAAAATCTATACTTTTCAAACGGTATCACATTTTTTGAATCCAAAACATGCATAACATTCTATGCTTCACATAATACAGGATTAAAAAAAAAAGAATTGAATTCCATGAATTTTTGACTAAGTTAAGGTGGCTAGACATACAAGTTTTTCTATTTTTTAGAATTTGTAATAAACAAATCATAATTAATTGTTCAATTGCAAACAACTTACAAAAAAATATGCATCACATCGAGACATGAGTCCCCTAATTATATCTAAAATCTTGTAAAAAAATATTATCATTTTATTGTGGTTAGGGTGGTCAAATAGATAGCTACCTCTTATTTTTTCTCTGAAATTTAAGTACTATTGCATTGAAATTTCAAATTTTCACCAAATAAATTTATAAATAAATAAAATAAACCTAGTATTTTATAAACTACATTAAATTTTCTACAAATTCTATTCTCACATATTTTTGAAATAATATAGATATTTTATTCAAATTTTTACGTCAAGTTACCTAACTCTGATTTTCTGAATTTTATTGCCACTTAAGGGCTTATTTTTTCCATGATGATCTTGCACATACCCTAGTGCTATATCAAACACCATGATTGCTCACTTTCTTGCAGCATAACGTATTTTTCATCTCTTTATCCATCTTTTATCATTTCATCCATTTCGAGGAGCATACCCGTGTCCTTCCAACCCGCCTATCCTCTTGAGGGGGCATCATCATCCTATTCTTATATCATTATCATCCCATCATCGTCATATCTTTACATCACAATTATCCTATCTTTATATCATCATCCATTTTCCTCTATCCATAGCTTAACTTCTTTAAAATTATGTTACTTGACATAAATCTCATCATCTCGAACATCATCTCAAAGAAGGGCAAAATGTAGACACCCAAAAATGTCCTCTTACGATACTTTGTCATGAAATTACATCATTTAGAAATCTTGTAGCATGTTTTTCCCTAGGTACCCATGTCATCATCTAATTAGTTAAATAAATCTTCTTTATTTGACTAATTTCATTCATAATCCCTTTATTTCTTCCAATATTAATTAAATAATTCATATTATTTAATTAATTAAATCATTTATATTTGTAATCTCTTCGTTCTTCTAATGTTAATTAAATAAATTATATTATTTAATTAATGAAGTCACAAATCCAACATTAATTAAATAAATCAAATATTTATTTAATTAATAAAATCTTAAAATCCCTTTCTCGCAATCTTTCTAAAATCAGAACTCATGTGTATCTAATTAATCTATTTAATTAGATAATTCATCACTTATCCTTCTCATATTTTTTAGGATTTATTTTCTTAAAAACAAAAAATCAATATCTTTCTATTAAATATTAGAATCTTATCCCATCTCGTTGTATTTCCTTTTTTGTGAAAAATCAAATCTTATCAAATCTTCTTCTCCATCCACATCGGAACTCTATAAATATGGCCTCTCACAAACCATTTGGGATTGACTTCTTCTAGTACCATTACTCTGTCAAAATTCATTCTAAAAATTTTCATCATCATCTATCCTTTTTTCATCATACCTATCCTATCGGTATGCTGCCATAGTGAGTAATAAACATTCCTTCAATAGTCACAAACCTTCAAAATCTTGCATTCTTATGCGAGGTTGAGAAGAGAAATGGAGATAAATTGAGTTTAGCGTGGATTTGGGTTTGCATTTGCTTGTTATTTTGATTTTCATGCTTGCTCATACTCTATTGTGCTAGTTAGGATTTAATATATTGCTATATTAGTTTTATACTTTATTTTCTCCTAATCACAGTATCCACTTCTATAGTTGTTGGTTGAAAATTGAACAAGGATGATCAATCACCTAAGGTTGATAAGAGCAAGTATAGATATATGGTTAGTGGAATGCTATATTTAACTACTACTAGACCAAATATCATGCATGTAGTTTTTCATGTGGCTAGATTTCAAGAATATCCTAAAGAGTCACATGTTTCCGTAGTAAAGAGGATATTTAGAAATTTAAAAGGAACTTTGGATTATGACTTATGGTATCCTAAAGATACTGATTTCACAATAAGTACATACATAGATGCATATTGGGCTAGATGTGTTGATGATAGGAAAAGTACAAGTGGTGGTGAATCCTTTCTTAGATGTATATTGATGACATGACTAAGCAAGAAACAAGATTCTATTTCTTTATCTATTGTAGAGGTTGAGTATATTGTTGTAGCATCTTGCTACACACAAGTATTATGGATGAGAGAAACATTGAAGGATATCAGAGTAGTGTATGATGAACCTATTTCTATATTTTATGATAACACAACTACAATTAACATATCAAAGAATCTAGTGATGCAATCAAGGACAAAGCATATATCAATCAGGTATCACTTTTTGATAGAGAAAGTTGTGAAGAATGAGATAAGACTTGAATATGTATCTACAAAGGATTAGATTTCTGACATATTCACTAAGGTGCTTCCTAAGGATACTTTTGAGTATCTTCAGGAGAAGTTATGGGTTCTTTATCCTCCTTTGAACTAGATGCATATGGAGATGCACAGTCCAATGGATCTATGAATTCATTCCTTGTCTATATTTATGTTGGTGGCTACCTTTTAGGGGAGTAGGTAGTAAATTTTTTGTAGTATGAATTTTATGTTTTCATGATATAGAGGTTGTTGAGTTGATTGGTGTGTTCTCCTAAGGGGGATTATTCAAAGTGGTTGTAAGTATCTTGGTTTGATGTCAAAGGGGGAGAACAATGAAAAGTACTTTATCCTTTTCCATTGATGTTGAAGGGGGTGAAAGAATCATGTGAAAAATTATATCTACACAGAAGGAGATAAAGTGAAAGAAAATCATGAAAGAGAGAAAGTGTAATCAGATAGTCGTGAAAGGGGGAGAAAAGAGAAAAGGAAAAAAGTATGTTCAAAGCTACTATGTCTTTGATAGTTTTTCACACCTTGTGTTGCCATCAATGACAAAGGGGGAGATTGTTGCAAGTATAAAGGTGTTGTCTAAAGATAAAAAGTCTTTAATTTCAAATAATCTTATAATTCCTTTAATAAGTTCATTTCCATTCCATAAAATATGGTAACTCCATTCAAACATTGTTTAATCCACAAGATTCCAAAATATCGACTTAAAGTCTTCAATAAGATTCATAATACCTCGAATTATATTCATAAATGTGTGTCATCTTTCATGAAATTAATAATACAAATACATTGTAAAAGAAAATTTACAATTCAAGACTTAGGCATTTTTTCGCCTTAAGTTCAACAATAATCATACAATAATGAAATATAATAGATATAAGAAGAAATATTCATTTGATCTTCAATCCAATAGCTTATCTTCAAACATGAAGATGAGAACAAGGTTCACGCACTTTTTCCACCCAACCTCGAAGCTTACGCTTCCCCAGAATTCTTTAGTCATTCAAAGAATACCCGACCCTACACGAATTGCTTAGCAAAAATAAGTCGACAAGTAGGATGAAATCTGATGTGTGCCTAGTATAACTAGTAATTCCACAAGAATTTTCATTTTTCTAATTCATTTAAGAAACAAGGAAGTTTGATAATAGGATATGGTAGAGAGTTATAAATATTCCATCTATTTCAATTGTCCTTAAGTTACTTGGCCAAGTAAAATATCATGCACGACAAATAATAGTAGTTTTGGAAAAGCAAAACTACGCTCTCTAATAACCCATATTCGACACCCATCCTGGAAGGTAACTTTCCAAACACATGACATGCACATTCAATTATCAAGTATGCATGGTTCCATTCAAAATAAATAAATTATCTTTCCCAACACATGTCATGCGCATTCCATATCAAGCATACATGGTTTTATTGTAGTAATTTCACAGATTTAAATCACCAATAAAATTTAATTCATATTTAAATTAAAATAAAAGAAGGTGTCTCTGCAGTATGTAACTAAGTACATATAAAACCAGAATAAATGAGCACACATTCTTTCGGTTCATTTACTCATAAAATTTATCTACACTTCAATTTAATCCTTTTCTAATTTGTTGCATTTCAAAGTAAGTATATTTTTAACTTTACTTTGATTCTCTTCTATTTTTCATATTTCCCTTAAAATAATAATAAATTTTCATAAACTACATAACACCTCACATTTACTTCTGTTTCGTAAACAAATTTTAGAATCAATCTTTGAGAATTATCAAAATCCATTCTTTTGCTTTTCAAGCATATTTAAATACACAAAAATATTTAATATTTCATTTTGGAAAAACATTCAATAATTTAATGTTTGACATTTCAATATCTTCATGTTCTTTTCTTGCAATTTCCAATTTTCTGTTGTATATTTTAACGAATGTAGTTTTCATTGGGGGTTTTCTGAATCTAAAAACATGTTGTTTTTTGTGGAAATATTCACTATATTTAATGGAATAATTCCTTAAACATCTAGTTTTTTGTGCAAATCTTTAAACATGCTAAAACATAATTCTTTAAATAAGAAATCTATTGTCTCTTGTTGTTTTCTATTCAATTTGGTTCTATAATTTTTTGTTCAAGTTTGTTCCTTTTCTACATGAAATACAATCTGATGTTTAATCTTTTCTTCTAAATTTGACAAAACAATGATTTATTTTCTATTCAAAACTAAAATACAAGAGAAATAGAAACTAATTTAACTCAATATTGTATTAATTGTAAATTGGTTTCTCAATCTATCTACCTGCAAATTTCTTGAATCTGGAAATTGATTATTTATTTTCCCTGTAATTTTTTTTGGTTGCTCTGACTGTTCTTCTTTTTCTCTTCTCTTAATTTTTGAAGGGAGGCATATTTATGTTCTATTCTCTTTTCCTAAACTCCCTCCTTCTTCCTTAATTATGTGCACACCTAATCCTTACCTTTGGCTGATTCCTCTGTCTCATTCTCCCATGTGCTTTGTCTTTCTTCCTTGTCCACCCTGGTGTTCTCTCCTACCTTCCCTTGCACGCCCTCTCCTTTCCCTGTCTCCTGTGCTTTACCTTTCCTTCCAAGCACATGAGTGAATGGGGAGACTTATTGTAAACAACACCCTCCCTATCCTCTGGCCGAGTTTGAAGGGAATGAGGAGGGTGTTATCAATTCCTCCTCTGCTCTGGTCGCATGGGGGAGAATAGTTCCTCCTCTCCAAAACTCCAAAACAGTTACTCCTTTCTGACATTTTATCAAGTCTATGATTATATCCAAGCCTTTTTAGCTTTAATAGAGTTTCCTTTCTTTCCATATAATGGTCCAAACTTCAATTTTAGAGTTTACAATTCATTCAAGATTTAGTCCACCATTTACTTATTTGACTAAATAATATATTGCACATTTATTCAAATGAATGTCTCATGGTATGATTTTGGTTTACACCACCCTATCATTGTTTGCTAAACTGAAATAACCTTTCAGGTTTACTAAGCAATTGCTTACCGACAATATATTATTTAGGATCAAAATCCTATAAGTCGAGTTTCCAAAAACTGTTGGTTTCTTTGATGAGTCTATCCACTAGAACATTATGTTAACTCTACTAACATAGACAGATCAATTTATCTTGTGTTCTACCATTTTCCTTCTAGAATCTCAAGTGAGTTACATGTCCTACCAATGATGACTTATGGTCTTCATTTCCTAGCATACTAGACATTACCTTGCTACACTCCATGCAACTTCTTACTCTATCTTCTTTCAGATAATAGTGAATCCTTATCTGACAATTCCCTTTGTCATTCTGATGTCTTAACTCTGACATTATTTTCCTCATTCATTTCTTAAATCTTCCAAACTTTGGACACATAGGTTCTTTTATATCCAACAATAATCTATCCTTTGACTAAGTAGTTACCTATTTTGATCTTACGTCATTATTAATCTTCATGTAAATGGTTATAGGTTTTGTGGAGATAATTCCCATTTATCTCAAGAAATCCATACCATGGATTTTCTTTTATCCTTGGATTATTTTCAAATATGAAATTCATCTTTTAATTCAATCTAATTTCCTTGATTTAATCTGGTACTAATTTTGAGTATTAATCCTCGTTCAATCACTTTGATCTCTAGACAATAAAAAATTTAATTGCATATCTAATCATCAAGCATAAACATTCAACTCCATGATTTCTTAATTATATATGTGAGTCTCAACTTCAATATATACATTTTTGAGCACAAGGAGCAATTTTGATGTTCTTCTCCATAAGATTTTCAACATTTCTTGCTAAGTGAAAGTTCTATGATCTGTCATGACAATAGATGCTTCCTTTTGAAAGTGTTTCTCTTTTAATATAAGAGCTACTTAGAGTAAATTCTTGTCAATAATACGACTTCATTTAACTTACTAGGCATCCCTCATATGCTTCTATCCTTATAGAGTTTCATTATCTCCAATGATATGCAATCGCATGGGTAAGTCTTTAACCCAATATTCCCTTCCAATTATTAGGATGGAATCCTTAATTGTTGACTAGTCCGATTATTTATAGATTTCCCCACTCTATATGACTATAGTCAAAACCCAATGCACAACTCAATTAATTTTAATTCCTACTAATAAGTGTTGAAGAGTAATCTAGTATGCAATCCAACTTAATATGTTTTAGTCTCATCATAAGGTCTCTCTCTTATTGATTGAACTTCTTATCCCAATTAGGTTATCTTTAACCCAAGGTTTCATTCAAGAGTAAGGTAGTGATTAAGTGATTTAATCATTCTCAGTAAGATATTTTGGTGTGGTTCACATAATGTCACATCTTACTTTATTTTTCACTCCATCTCAATGGCTTAAATAGCCAACCTTTTTCTCATCCATAGGTTTCTTAGCATAGTAAGCTTCAATTTCAAGTCATTTCACGACATGGATATATTTCATACAGAAATAACATCGTTATTTAAATTCTCTATATAAAGTATATAGGAGTATAGAGACACTTTCTTCCAATCACGAGTCTCTTAGATCTTTCCTTGTCAATTCTATAAACAATGATCTTCCTTATCATGATCAATTTATTTGGCTATCATTTTCTAAGGCATTGATAATAATATCCTTGATCTTTAGATTAGATAATCATAAGGTATAAAGGTCATAGTTCTTAACCTTTCCATTTGTCTTTTTTCCTTTGTGGTCATAAAATGTAAGACTTAGTTGTTCTCATGACTTGCAAATAAGTCATAACCAATTTTTTGTTGGGTGGGGTACTTAGCTTGATTCGATTCACTCTCTTCCTCGCCCCCCCCCCTTAGTGTTTTCGTAACTTTCGTTCTTCTCTCGTTGAACTTCTAGCAATTTAATTGCTTCCTTGGAAAGGGTTTGTAATTCCTTCTTGTTGAAATTCATTTCCTATTCTTTTTAATGGAGGAATTTCCATGCTCACAAACCTCTTTTGTTGATGCACTTCTCAACTCAGAGTGTTTCTTTCCTTGCAACTTCTAGTGTCCTGACACATAGAGCAATGTTACATTCCTTTTTCCCTTTTGGAATCATTATTCATAAGTTGATTGATTCCAAAAACTTCAATAACCTCATTAATTGTTTCCTATGACCATTTTGGCGTTTTCTCAATTCCTCGATACTAAATATTTTCTAACAAAATCTTTATCTTATCACAAGAGTTTAAGTCATGAGTTCCACAAACCTTGAGGATAATTCCTTTGTTCATATCCTACTTTGATCAATCTAATATATGTTGACTTTGCATACATAGATTCGTATTGATTACACTAATCCAAGAGTTCCTGACGCTTTTACAATTGTAGGTTTCTACAATTCAATTTATATCATTCCTTCTCATTCTCTTTTTCTTAGAGTTATGTATGTACAGGTTATTCTTCCTAACCTTCCTGCATAACCTGATTGCATAATCTTCCACAATCCTAGGTTTTATCATAAGTTGTTGGTTTAGGAATTATGATTCCAGGGACGAATCTTTAACTAGCCCCAATTTACACAAGTTAATAATGTTTACATCTTCCTTTTCACTTCCTTAAGTTCTTTTCTCTCACCATTGTGGCACAAGAACTTTTCAACCTTTATCTTCTGATAAGGTTTACGCATTATTGCATAATGAGCTCATAGGTTTCAGTACAGAACCTGGTAGCTCTGATACCAAATGTAAAGAGAAAAATTCTTTAATTTCAAATAATCTTATAATTCCTTTAATAACTTCACTTCCATTCCATAAAATATCGTAACTCCAATCAAACATTGTTTAATCCACAAGATTCCAAATTATCAACTTAAAGTCTTCGATAAGATTCATAATACCTCCAATTACATTCATAAATAAGTGTTATCTTTCACGACATTTATAATACAAATACATTGTAAAAGAAAATTTACAATTCAAGACTTAGGCATTCTGTCGCCTTAAGTTTGACAATAATCATACAATAATGAAATATAATAGATATAAGAATAAATATTCATTTGATCTTCAATCCAATAGATTATCTTCAAACATGAAGACGAGAACAAGGTTCGGGCACTTTTTATGCCCAACCTCGAAGCTTATGCTTCCCCAAAACTCTTTATTCATTCAAAGAATACCCGAACCTACATGAATCGCTTAGCAAAAAGAAGTTGACAAGCAGGATGGAATCTAATGTGTGCCTAGTATAACTAGTAATTCCACAAGCATTTTCATTTTTCCAATTCATTTAAGAAACAAGCAAGTTCGGTACTAGGATATGGTAGAGAGTTATAAATCTTCCATCTATTTCAATGGTCCTTAAGTTACTTGGCCAAGTAAAATATCATGGATGACAAATAATAGTAGTTTTGGAAAAGAAAAACTACGCTCTCTAATAACCCATATTCGGCACTCGTCTCAGAAGGTAGCTTTCCAAATACATGACATGCACATTCAATTATCAAGTATGCATGCTTCCATTCAAAATAAATAAATAATATTTCCCAACACATGTAATGCGCATTCCATATCAAGCATACATGGTTTTACTGCAGTAATTTCACAGATTTAAATCACCAATAACATTTAATTCATATTTAAATTAAAATAAAAGAAGGTGTCTCTGCAGTATGTAACTAAGTACATATAAAACCAGAATAAATGAGCACACATTCTTTCAGTTCATTTAATCATAAAAATTATCTACACTTCAATTTAATCCTTTTCTAATTCATTGCATTTCAAAGTAAGTATATTTTTAACTTTACTTTGATTATTTTCTGTTTTTCATATTTCCCTTAAAATAATAATATCTTTTCATAAACTACATAAAACCTCACATTTACTTCTGTTTCGTAAACAAATTTTATAATCAATATTTGAGAATTATCAAAATCCATTCATTTTCTTTTCAAGCATATTAAAATACACAAAAATATTTAATCTTTCATTTTGGAAAAATATTCAATAATTTTAATGTTTGATATTTCAATATCTTCATGTTCTTTTCTTGCAATTTCAATTTTTTTGTTGTATAGTTTAACGAATGTAGTTTTCGTTGGGGGTTTTGTGAATCTAAAAACATGTTTTCTGTGGAAATCTTCACTATATTTAATGGAATAATTTCTTAAACATCCAGATTTCTATGCAAATATTTAAACATGCTAAAACATAATTCTTTAAATAAGAAATCTAATGTCTCTTATTGTCTTTTGTTCAATTTGGTTCTATAATGTTATGTTCAAGTTTTTTCTTTTTCTACATGAAATACAATCTGATGTTTAATCTTTTCTTCTAAATTTGACAAAATAGTGATTTTTTTTTGTTCAAAACTAAAATACAAGAAAAATAGAGACTAATTTAACTCAATATTGTATTAATTATAAATTGGTTTTTCAATCTATCTACCTGGAAATTTCCTGAATCTGGAAATTGATTATTTTTTTTCTCTATAATTTTTTTTGGCTTCTCTGACTATTCTTCTTTTTCTTCTCTTAATTTTTGAAGGGAGGCAGATTTATGTTCTATGCTCTTTTCCTAAACTCCCTCCTTATTCCTTAATTATGTGTGCACTTGAGCCTTACCTCTGGCCGACTCCTTTGTCTCATTCTCCCACGTGCCTTGTCTTTCTTCCTTGTCCACCCTGTTGTTCTCTCCTACCTTCCCTTGCACACCCTCTCCTCTCCATGTCTCCTACGCTTTACCTTCCTTCCAAGTGCATTGGTGAATGGGGAGACTTATTGTAAACAACACCCTCCCTATCCTTTGGCCGCATGTGAAGGGAATGAGGAGGGTGTTATAAATTCCTCCTTTGCTCTGGTCGTGTGGGGGAGAATAGTTCCCCCTCTCCAAAACTGCAACACAATAAACAAAAATATCAGACTCCTCTAGTCATGTGTGTAGTATACGAGCACTAAAAAATTTCAAAATGGAAAACTAACTCTATTTCCTTAACTCTCCTTTGGCGCATGGGGAAAAAACATCAGATGATTCCAATCAATATTTCATTAATACTCTCTATTTTTTGTCCCATTCAAAAAACGGATTTTCACTCCTCTCTCTATTTTGAATTTTCTTCTCTAACTCATTTATCTAATGCAAAATGATGGAGTTATTCATAAAGGTAGATCCACTTTTCATGTTTGATCTCCAGTCTAAATTTATCAAACTCCAAGTTCCATTTTCTGATTGCATTCACATTAATTGAAAGATATTTTTTTCAATCAGATAACTACTATTTGAATTCCATTTCCAATTTGAATGCGTTTGTTTTTCTAATTTATTTTCATTAACTTAGTTTAATATATCTAATTATTTAAATATTTATATTTCCTTTTCTATTTATCAAATGAGAAAAATAACAATTACATCAAATAACACTATTTTACATTTCCGAAATTACAAGTTTATTCCAATAAATTTAGAATAAAAACATTATTATTTTTAAATAATAATAAAATATTTATACTAGGAATTCAATTTATTTAAATAAGATCAATTTTCTCACAAAATAATCAAATCGCTATTTAAAACAAACATATACTGTTTCACATATATTTGAGCAATCGAATAAGCTTATTTAAAATTTACAAATATAATCATCACAAAAATACATTAAAATAATAACTAAGTGGTGTGTGAGATTCCATCATCCTCATTAATGTCTAACGGCTAAAACGACTCTACCTGAACAATGTTCTTGCCTTCATTCTCATTCACATATTCCTGCGTTCACTTGCACTCAATTTCTCATTAGCAATGACAATCCCCAAATTTCATAATAATGAATTCAAAATGATTTCATTTGCATTTAAATTTAAATTTCAATTTCAATTTATATAATCATCTAATATAAACATTGAAATTCTCATGATTAATAATTGCAATAAAATAATTGATAAAATGAGTACGTGACACCTTTAAATCTGCATCTTTTATTGAGTCAACTACAAGCTATAATGTCTATGCTCTCTCCTTTAGAACCCACAGTCGGTTGTGAGTCTCATGTAACTATTACAGCTGCTATTTACACTGATATATATATGCTTGTCTTTTTTTTATTAGTGTATCTTTTGAACTTACATGAGGATAAATATTTGGTTGAGCTAAGAATGTATATATGTATGAGTGTTAATTACTTTTATATCTTTTGGAAAGAAATGCATACTCCTTATACAAAATTCTAAGTGTATCCTAAGAACTAACTTTAGTTGTCCCCACTATTTTTATTTAAGGTATATAACTGCAGGGTCAATAACAGATTCAACACAAGTGAAACTATTAATATAAGAGCAATATTTTACATCTCCTAATAGATTTGGTATATGCAATCAAAAATAACTAAGTCTATTTGCCTTCTTAGGACAGATGTGTTACATTAATATAAGCGTATAAAGAATGCATGTTACAAATCCTCCTTTTTATTCTCTTCCTTCCTCCAATAACAGTTTGTGCAGTAACCAACAGAAATGCATTTTCATTTTATATTTTTATACATATATATTATTATATTTTTATTTTATTTTAGGGTTTCATTTCCCATAATCATAAAGAAAATTTTTTAAACTCTATTTATTTATGTGCATTTATACAAAACCTTGTAATTATATTCCCCTCCTATAAATACTAGAAGAAGGGGGTAAACAAAGTATTTATTTGCAAATAAAAAGAAATAAACCTTATAGACAGAAAGCTTAGAAAATCATAAGACAACATGCAAGTAGCCTATAAGAAGTTCATAATATATTTCTTTATACCGAAAGAAGTGCATAAAGATTTGTTCAGAATTGCTTTCTCTAAAATGTACATTTTCCTTTCCTTTCACAACAAAGTGCACATTCTTTCCTTAAGGCAGCATATATGTACACCTAATATAGAATGAAATATTTTCATCTACAAGTGGATACATTTATTTTTATTATGATTACAATAGTAAAGCATAATAATACATATGCATATATATACTCCTATATTCCTTTTAAAATCTCAAGAAGTGATAATACAAGAGACACAACAAGGAGGGGTTTCACATCATACACTTTTCTTATACAAATAGTATAATGAGCATGAATATTCTTCTCTTCACTTTTTTATGTCTTTCAATCTCCTTTCTACCTACACAAGAAACACAATGTTTTTCCATAGCCAAGGTAGTGCTCACCTCCCAACCATAGGTTTGCTCACAAACCACCCTCGATCTAGGAGGCAACCAAGGGAATTGGGTATACACAAAGACCATTCCAACAAGCCACATAAACACACATGAAACATACAACAAATTTCACTCCCTCCCAAGGGGTTTATCACATAACTTAAGGATTCATTACAAATCCAACATGGGGAATGGAGGGTGGACAACACACTCCATGTGAGGACTCAAAAGAGAACAAAAAGAATAAAACCTTTATCATATTTTCACATACAACTCTTCCACCATAACGCCTCTTTCACGAAATACCCATACCACCAAACCATTTCTACCATTTCATAATTTGCATATGGATACTCATACCCTTTTTAAGCCTCTCCTTTTAAGGAGGAACTAAACATCCCCATGGAGGTTCCTACTCCATACCATCCCCAATGAGAGATGCTCTACCCAAATTTTGGGTGAGCCTATCCCTATATAACCCTTTTCCCATCACATAATACACATTCAACAACATAAAAAAACAACACCAAATGTATTTTAAAACAAACATAGAATCTCATTTGGTTAAACATAGAGAAAAAAGAGTAGAATGGTAAACCTCCCTCCAATCTAAGCTTAGAAATATGGGATGAGGATCCACTCAACTCCTCTTCTTCCAAGCTTTTGCTTCAATCTCCTCAACCCCCAAAATTCAACCAAAATCAAGAATGCAAAAAGAATCCCATAACCCTTGTTTTTTAGTTTATTTTATAGGAACTCAAGTTTGAATTCCTTTGAATAGGGAGCTGAAATTTGTCAACCTCCCATTCACTCTCCCAGACACACTCACCCATGTGTTCTCACACATGTGTGAGATCTTCGGAGCCTTCCAAGGAAACTTGGAGAAGTGGGAATGGAAAGCGAATAGTCCACATCCCACTTTCCAAAACCTTATTTTTGTCAAAAATCTTAAAGGCCTCAAAAATAGTGCCCAATCTTGATATTGACCCAATATTTTGAGCTAAAAATATACCTAATCCATAGCTACTTTCCCTAGGGACCTTAAACCCATAAAAAAATATCACTTTTCAATCCCCAAAAAGTGCCTAAAAGTTCAAATCCAAGTTTGTCAACTTGGATGGGCATCTCACCTCCTAGATGGACTAACATGACAATAAAAATCAATTTAATAACATTCACACTTTACGTCACGAATAAAATACATCACAGAACGAAACTATAGTCCCTCCAAGTGGACTATAGTTTGGTTTCACTAGTTAAATTACTTAGGGTTCCCAAGGGTTACCTCCAATTTGCATTGGCCATGGAAAGTATACCTGCACACTTGATGCACATGTTAATTCATCCAAGTAAATCATATTCATATAATAATCAAACCATTTGAGTCACAGTTCCATTCACACAAGTTTCATAATTCACATAGCATAAAGATCCCATAACACAATTGAAAAATAAATAGCCACCTATCTTTTCCAATTTTCATTAAACTTAATTTTCATACTCATTCAATTGCAACACGATTGGTTCACACCACTTGTTTCATTCATTCATCATTAAATTTCTAGATTCAAATTGAACAAACTCAATAACTAACATAAAATTAAATCAATCATCATAGCTAGCTAAATAAGCATGTAGCATAATCAAAATAAAATCATCATATGAACTTAAATGTTTAAATATCATATCTTCCATGGTATCAATAGGCATAGATAATAACAAAACTCAAAATAACCCAAGTACTAGATGTAGGATAGGGGTGGGCCTCAAAATATAGCAATGCTCAAATCCAAACATCTAGTTCTGTAAAAGAACATTATTACAAAAAAGAGACTCTAGGGCCTATGGAGTGGCCTGTTAAACTGAAATAGGGGTTTTCATTAAAATTTTCAATCAATGAAAATAGAGGAATACTAAAACAAAAAAAACAAGAAAGTTTATAAGAGAATCCTAAAACAACCAGAAATAGGAATTTGTCACCAAAATGATCTCTTCCACCTATGGGCACAAATCCCTATAGTAATTAATACATCACCAACCCTTCATTCGAAATGCTCTCATTACTTGCACTCAAGACCACTCTGCAACTGCAAGCCCAACACAACACAATGTAGAAATCTAAACCCATGCAAACTAATTGGAATCATTTGGCGTTACTTTCATGCATCCTCCACTACCACCACTTGTGTGGCTTGGTCTTCCACTATTCCTTCCAATTAAATGATGAAACATCTATTATTACACTACTACCACCAATTTGTAATCGCCAGCGTGACAACCAACAAGGATGTAAAAATATTTTACAAATAGTTTTTGTTGATAGAGGTTATTCATTCTATTGTGACTGTAGAACGCCTCTCGACGTGATAATTAAAATGTTCTAATTTTAATACGTAATTCTAGCTTTAAATGCCAAATAAATAAATTTTTGTATATCTTTTTATCAAAGGCTCATAATCACCTAAAAAAATTCCAATATGTGTGTGATGATATTATAATACTTCCCATAAAGTAATTTTTCTTCGGCTTCTAAAAATATTGAGATTTTAAATTACCCATAAACCGCCAATCAAGAATAAATAAAATAAAATTCTCCAAAATTGTTGAGAATTTTGCTATGAAACCTTAACCAATGTGAGCCAAATACATCTTTTAATGCCTATATAAGAGGAATTCTAAACAGCCGTCACGTATTTCAAGTAAAAAAATTTTTTGTAAGACTTAAAAGAGTGATTTGACGAAAATTAAAATATTACAATTTTGACCACACAAGAGACTTCTTGATGCTGAAAGATGCCTAAAACCACCAAAATAATCCAAAATTAAAATTTTAAACTGAAAAATGTTCCTAGGCGATGTAATATCGCTTGTGGACCCAAATGTGAGTCATGTAAAAAAACCACATAACGAGAAACCAAGGAAACAAGTTAAAATGACACAAACCAGCCAAAATGTCATAAAAGTATAATTCCTGAGGACCAAATCAATTTCAACAATAATACATAATTAACACCATCTTCAAAATATGGATAGATAACCCTAAATAGGATCACTTCCTAAGGTGTACAAACTCTACATAAAAGTATGAACTTTATGGTGCACCTATATAGAGTAGTGGTATATATAAAATCTCCACATATATGGAGATTGCAACAAGTATGTTGGAAATATATAGGATATTTTATAGTACCACATGTAATTTTTATAATTCTTAGACCCTTCTATCAATCATATACCACATAAATATAAGATAACTAAATGTATTAGAAAAATATACTATAGAAATACATTATTATGAAGAGGAAGTAAAAGGCTATATTTAAGGAAGGGGAAAGAGATAGATAAGAGCATGAATCATGTATATGAGAATAAGGGTATGTGCAGGATCATCATGGAAAAAACAGGGCCTTAAGTGGCAATAAAATTCAGAAAAATCAGAGTTAGGCAACTTGACGTAAAAATTTGAATAAGTTATCTATATTATTTCAAAAATATGTAAGAATAGAATATGTAGAAAGTTGAATTTAGTTTCTAAAATATTAGGTTTATTTAAAAAAATAAAAATTTATTTGGTAAAAATTTGAAATTTCAATGTAGTAGTACTTAAATTTTAGGAAACAAATAGGAAGTAGGTGTATGTCTGACCACCCTAACCACAATAAAATGATAATATATTTTTATAATATTTTAGATATAAGTATAGGACTCATGTCTCGATGTGATGCATATTTTTTTGTAATTTTTTTCAAAGTAAATAATTAATTGTGAATTTTTTATTACAACTTTTAAAAAATATAAAAACTCGTATGTCTAACCACCTTAACTTGGTCAAAACTTCATGAAATTCAATTTTTTTTTTTTTAATCCTATAGTATGTGAAGCATAGAATGTGACGCATGTTTCAGATTCAAAAAATGTGATACCATTTGAAAGCTATAGATTTTTTTCAATCAGCCTATCAATCAAGACTTTAGTCGTAATTCAAATAGAAAATGAATAATAATTATTTATTAAATTCAAAGTAAAGAATAATTTATATTGGTGGAAAGTTGAGAATCTCATTTAAAAACCTTTTTTGTTTCATCAATTTTGGGTAAAAAAAAAATCGCTAGCCACATGGGCCATCATATCACTTACATATCGTCACTTTTTGGCCCATCATGATCCTGCACATACCCATAAGAAACTATGAAAAGTATGATGAACATATGTGTGTGAGAATAAGGAAAATGATTAGAAATAAATTATAAGACATGTATTAAATATTGAAGTATATTAATTTATGATCTTATTTATATTGTTGTATATATGTGTGTATATATATTTTCTTATAATTTAATTTATACGAGTATTTTTTATCTAAGTTCTCTCTTTTTCTTGTGTCACATTAAATTTTACTACATAAAATAAAACACTAAACTATAGAATTTGGTTTAGGTTTTGTTTTCAACATTTGGTTTTATTGTGGGGCCTCAATTTTTATTGCATAAGGAGGGAAATCATATCAAAGAAAGAAATTAGTGGTAAAAATTTGAGAAGTGAAGTGTTTATTTAAAATTAAACATGTTGAAAATGTTTATTGTGAAGAGATGTGTAACGATAAAAGTCTTAATTTTTCAACAATCCATAAATAAAAGGATTTTTGTAATCATTGTTCAAAATAAGAAGGTAAATTATGAATTATGTTGTATTTTTTCCTTAAAATTTAAATTTTTTTAGTAAATGAAATTATCTGAAAATATTTTTAAATTAGTCAATTTAAATGTCATTGTTAGTATTTAAACAAAATAAATAATAATTTTTTAAAATAAGAGATTCAAATTGTAGATAAAGTTCAGGCCTTTTTGATGAAATAGAAGAAGAGATAATAAATGAAGAGGATGAATTCTCATCTCCACAGTTAGTACATCTCCAAGTTTTCAGAAAATAAAAAAATAGAAAATGAGTTTAACATGGAAATTGGTACAAATGCTCAAAAAATAGACAATGAGGTCAGCATGGAAATTTATATAGAGATGGTTTAGGATTTTGATTATTCACAAACCTTATTACTATCACAAATGCCATCTTCCCAGTCAATAGTTACAAAGTCACCAAGAAAGAGGGCAAGAAAATTAAAGGCTGCCAAGTTAAAGGAAGAGATTGATGCAGGGGTGCAAACTACGTTGGATGGAAGTATCTCAGTAAGCAAGAGACTAAGGAGAAAATGTTGCTCTCCTCGAACACAATGAGAGTGATTTCTTGGAATGTCAGAGGCATTAATGCCTCTAACAAATGTGCCCAAATCAAGTGTCAGTTGTACACTTGTGGGGCAGACTTGGTATTGTTACAAGAGACCAAAACATCGCAGGAAACATACGAGGCATCAATTTTGAAGTGGGGAAGGTGGAATTCAACTCATGTACCTGTTCAAGGGGCTTTTGGTGGTTTAGTCACCTGATGGAATCCAAAAAGAGCATCCATTGATGAGATCAGTAATGATAACAAATGGTAGTTAATGAGAGTGGTAAGCTTTGATCTCAAATTTTTTCTACTAAATATATATGGACCAATATCTACTAGTGATAAGAAAAGATTATGGAATCCTCTAAAAAAATTTATTGAAGGGCTTGAAGATGAAAAATTAATAATGGCTAGGGATTTCAATACAATTGTGTCATTACAGGAGAAACAAGGAGGTATTTGTCCGCCACACAAAACAATGTAAGATTTCAACTCTTTCATTTCAGACAATGCATTGAAGGATATATTACCTACAAAGGGAGAATTTACATGGAAAAATTGTAGGAAATATTTTTTCTAGATCGCAAAATGTTAAGATAGATTTTTAGTATCACAACACTAGTTTTTACGGTCATATAATATGGATTTGGAGATTCTGCCTTTTATAGGCTCATACCACAATGCAATTTCATTATCTATATTAGGCCTCCAATCTCTGGCAAAGAATAGGCCTTCTTTTAAATTTGCAAAGATGTGGTTCAGACATCCTCAATTTTTTCCCTTCCTCAAACAATGGTGGGTTAGTGCTCCTTTCCAGAGAGGTACCAAAATGTTTTAGTTTTGTAAAAAGTTATAGCATGTTAAGCAACAAATAAAAATATGGAACATCCAAGTCTTTAAGAACATTTTTGTGCAAAAAGAGGAGGTGGAAAAATAATTAGCAGAGGTGCATGAACACATAATATTGCATGGCTTGGATTCAGTTACATATGACAAAAAAAAGCACTTGCAATTGGTTTGGGAGGAGTTATGCAAAAGAGAAGAGATTTATTGGTGCCAAAAACTAAAAAATTATGGCTAAAGGATGGGCATCGTAACACAAAAAAAATTTATGCATCTGCTCAATTCAAAAGGGTTGCACAAAAAAAAAATCAATTAAAGATGTATTAACGGGAAATCTAATTACAAGTGAAAAGGAGATATAGGAGGAAGGGGTCAAGTTCTTTGAAAATCTTCTAGCACCGTCACAGGATGGTTCAACACAATCAAATCAGGATGAGAAAGTATTAATGGATGCAATACCAAACCTCATATCTCAAGATGAAAATGAGAATTTGATGAAACCCTATACTTTAGAAGAATTGAGGAGGTTTGTATTTTCACTCTTACCGAATAAGGCACCAAAGCCCAATGGTTTTACAACTTTATTTTTTCATAAGTGTTGGGATGTGTTGGGATTTGATATGCTATTATCTCTAGAGGAGTCTTAGAAAATTGGTACAATGTTGAAGGATTTTAATGTTACAAACATAGTAGTTTTACTAAAGGAAAAGGATCCAATATTTTTGTAAATTTTAGACCTGTTTCTTTATGCAACACAATTTATAAGATTTTCACGAAGGCAATATATCTTAGATTGCAACATCTCATTCTCAAGATCATCTCACAAGAACAAGGGGGATTTGTACTAGGTAGAGAAACTGCGAAAGGAGACTTGGTTGCACATGAAATGCTTAATACTATTAATTCAAATCATCTATTATCCTTCGTTGTAAAGCTAGATATGATGAATGTATACGATAGAGTTGATTGGAATTTTTTAATGAAAATTTCGGCCAAGTTTGGCTTATGTAAAATGTGGTGTAAGTAGATTTTGTCTTATTTATCAAGAGAAAAAATTTCAATTATAATAAATGGATCACCATCAGGCTTCTTCAATGTTATGCAAGGGGTGATACAAGGAGATCCTCTACCGCCTTTTCTCTTTATAATTATGACTGAGGCATTAAGTAGAACAATAAAGGGTAGGCACAATTAGGGCTTGTGGCAAGGTATACATATTCCACAATCAGATATTTCAGTAACACATACCCTTTTTGCTAATGATACATTATTATTTGGAAAAGCAAACCTTGTAGAGGCCAAATATATAAAATTGGTTCTAGACATGTATTCTTTAATACCAGGATAGAAAATAAATGCTCACAAGTCCAAGATTTATGTATTTAATACTAAACCATCTATTAAGAGAAATATTTTAAGGTCTTTAGGCTTTCAATTGGTATAATTTCCATGCACATATTTAGGGATTTCATTCTTTATGGGGAATAATAAGATTCCATACTGGGATAAAGTTATAGAGAGGATTAAATCTATAATTTCAGCTTGGAAAGCTAGATGGTTGTCATTATCTAGCCAAATATTGTTAATAAAAATTGTACTAGCAACGATTCCAAATTACTACATAGTAGTTCTCAAGGCTTCGAAATCAATTATTGACCAAATTAAGAAGCTAATTAGGATTTTTTTATGGAAGGGGAATATGAATGGGGTGAAAAAATTTCCTCTAATTTCTTTCGATAGCATGACCTCTAATAAATTCAAAGGTGGGGTAGGTTTGCACAATATATCCAAAAGAAACATGGCCTTTGGGGGGAAAATGATATGGAAAATTTTTACCAAATCATATTCTAAATGGTGTAGAATCATGCAGGCCAAGTATCTAGATAGCCAACTAGGAGGAGGGGGGGGGGCTGAATCAGTTGTTACCAAAATCAAACTTATTCAACATTAATCAACCTTTAATCTTAGATCTGATAATTAACAATGCAAGCATAAATCAATAACACATCAAAGACACGTGAACACCAAGATTTTATACATGGAAACCCTATTAGGGGAAAAACCATGATGGATGTTAGTGCACAATATTATACCCTGTTAAAAGTATAATGAAGAGTAAATAGGGAATGCGCACGCATTCGGGCACACTACCTAGATCTCACTGCTCAAAGAAAGGCTCACTTCCTTACATACAATAATCACATTAAATCTATCTGATGAGGTTGAATTGAGAAATTAGCTTCTACAAAAGCCTGACGACAGTTCCGGTTAAGCACAAAAAAAATTCTACACACTTTGGTCAAAATCTTCCACACTTTGCTCAATCTCTTTCACATCTGCTATTCTCTTGAATGATTTGATCTTTATTCGCACATGTACTTCACATACACACACCGAGCATACATCAAAATGAGGAAAACAACTGCTCTTATAAATCCGCTACACTGATTTACAACAACTACTTTGTCGGCCACAAATAAAGAATAAATTACAACTGTTGGCCTCAATACATAAATAAATCTTAATGCACACCAACACAAGTCGGTTACAACATAGTGAGGACCCAAATAAACACCTTCAAACATGCCAAACAATAAAGTATTAATCCATAGAGATCCGCAACATGCTATCACCATCATGTCGACCAAGAACATGAAAAACTTGAACACACAAGGAAAAATCTTCAATCACGAGCACCCTGATCAATGTGGATGTACTCAACTGATAGAGCATGATCTAGAAACATTACTTATCATCTCAAAAACATACGCAACAACCAAATTTACCAGAATTGCAATCTCATCTTCCAAAAACACTTGCTACAGTAAGTAAATAACTGTAGGAACACAGATCTTCATAACTTTCTCAATTCTTGATGCATACCATTGAAAATTTTAGACAACATACTAGATAGGCTTAGAAAATAACCCTTTAATGCACACCTTTTGATTAGCAACTTACATAACTTTTCACCACTTGGATCTTCACACCATCACTGACTCCCTGCAATATATTTATTACAATTTCCTCAATATCCTCGACATATATAGCCTTAAGCGTCACCAATGCTAATAGTGTTAACATCAATGAAAAACACATATCAATAATACAACCACAACATCCAAAAATCTCCCCCTTTGGCATTGATGGTAACACATGATGTGAAAAAAATACCATCAACACAACTGGTTGTTCATAAACCTCTCTCCCTTTGATCTGCAATTCTTCTCTCATAGCTCTTCTCTCCCTTTCTTGACTCTTCTCCCCCTTTCTTCAAGAGTTTTTCACATTGTCCTTCTCCCCCTTTGACATCAATGGTAAAGGTACACAAGCTTTGAACCACATATTTAGCACATCTAACTACTTCCCCTGAGTAGCAGCCACGACAACATCAATCCAGAATAAGATATGGCTATGAATTCATGGACTGATGCAAGGACCCGCATCACTTAGTTCTGATCAGGAGGGGAAATCACCCCTAACTTGCTTCTGAGGTACTCAAAAGTATCCTTAGGCAATGGCTTAGTAAATATGTCTGCAATTTTCTCCTTGGTAGGTATATACTCCAGTCTAACTTCTTTGTCACTTACTTTATCTCTCAAGAAGTGATATTTGATGGATATAAGCTTTGTCTTTGAATGCAACATTGGATTCTTAGAAATGTTTATACCACTAGAATTGTCATAGAATATAGAAATAGGTTCTTCATACTCAATTCTGACATCTCTCAATATCTGCTTCATCCACAATACTTGAGTACAATTGTTTGCAATAACAATATATTTTGCCTTAGCAGCAGATAATGAAATAGAATTCTTCTTTTTGCTTAGCCAAGATACCAGCTTCTTCCCTAAGAATAATGCACCACCACTATTACCATTCCTGTCATTCACATCTCCTACCCAATCAACATTAGTGAAAGTCCTCAGGATAAGACCATCATCCTTAGGATACCAGAGACCAAGGTCAACTGTCCCTTTCAAGTATCTAAAGATTCTTTTCACAATAGTCACATGAGACTCTTTAGGATCAACTTGATATCTATTAACCATGCATACAACATTCATTATATCTAGCCTGGCTTGAGTCAAGTAGAGTAATCCACCAATCATTTACCTATATCTTGTTTGATTTTCTTTAGGAGAATCATCATTCTATGTAAGTTTGCATCCGGTTACCATAGGTGTACCAATTGGCTTTGAATCTTCCATACCAAAATTTTTTAGTAACGCTTTCATATACTTAGACTAAGATATAAAAATTCCATCATCTAACTGAGTAATTTGCAGTCCTAAAAAGAATTTCAGCTCTCCTATCATTGACATTTCAAACTCACTTTTCATTTCATCAACAAACTTCATACACAAATCATCATCACCTTCAAAAATAATGTCATCAACAAAGAATTCAATGATCAATTATTTATTCTGATCCAACTTGAAATACAGATTGCTATCAACAGTACCTTTATTGAATCCAAGCTTCAACAAGTATTTATCCAATCTAGCATACCAAGCTCTAGGAGCTTGCTCAATTCCATATAGAGCTTTCTTCAATTGACATACCATGTTTTCTTTGTCAGTCAGTTGAAATCCATCTGGTTGCTCAACATAGAATTCCTCTTCTAACTCACTATTTAGGAATGTTAACTTTACATACATCTGATAGAATTTTTAATTCTTGAAAGTAGCATAAGAAATAAATAATCTTACAGCTTCAATTTAGCAATAGGGGCAAAATTTTCTTAAAAATCAATACCTTCCATCTGTGAGTACCCTTTGCAAACCAGTCTTGCTTTGTTTCTGACCACTTCACCTTGTTCATTTAGCTTATTCTGAAACACCCATTTGGTTCCAATCACATTTTTGTTCTGAGGTCTAGGAACAAGATCCCATGTATCATTTTTCTCTATCTCCATTAGTTCTTCTTTCATGGCTTCCATCCAATATTCATCTTTGCATGCTTGATTGATATTGTTAGGCTTAGTTTTGGAAATTAGACTTGATACTCTTCTAAAATTCTTCTAGTTTGCACACCTTTTCTCTTAGATCCTATGATCTGACTGTCAGAATGATTTCGCCTTACATACTTGGGAGTTTTAGTATTTTCTCTGACTTCTTGCTCTTGAGTTCTTTCTTCTACACTTTTGCTAGTTTCTGCTTCTTGATTCCCTTGGTTCAGCAGAACAGTTTGAAGTTGATTTTGTGTTTGAACATTATTTCCATTGTTAGTACTATCATGTTGATCATTTGAATGTTTTCCACTACATCTGGATGGTCTATCAATATCTTCATCAAATTTGACATTTGCACTTTCAACCATTTTCTTCAACCTTTTATTAAAGCATCGGTAAGCTTTGCTCTTAGTAGAATAACCTAGAAATATTCCTTCATCACTTCTAGCATCAAATTTTCCTATATCATCATCTCTCTTGATGTAGCATTTGCTTCCAAATATTTTGAAATATTTGATAGTAGGCTTATAAACAAACCATAGCTCAAAAGGGGTCTTACCAGAATTACTATTAACATTTACCCAGTTAATGGTATACGCAGTAGTACTTACAGCTTCTCTCTAGTAGAAATGAGGAACATTTCCTTCTAGCATCATGGTTCTAGCAGTGTCTAGAATGGTTATGTTCTTTCTTTCAACAACTCCATTCTATTGAGGGGTCCGGGGAGCAGATAGTTGTCTTTGGATTCCATGCTCTTCACAGAAAGAATTGAATTTTTGGGAAGTGAATTCACCACCTCTGTCTGACCTTAGGCATTTGATCTTTTGACTTGTCTCATTTTCTGCCATAGCTTTGAAGCTTTTGAACTTTTCTAATGCTTCATGTTTTCTCTTAAGAAAGCAACCCATATCATTCTAGAGTAATCATCAATAAGCAACATAAAGTACCTTTCACCTTGGAGACTTTTGATTCTGGATGGACCACATAAGTCAGTATGTATCAAGTCCAAAACTCCATTAGAGTTATATTGTTTTCTCTGAAAATAATTTATATTTTTCTTTCCCATCTGGCATTCCTTGCACATAGTGTTAGTAGGCTTTACTAACTTAGGAAGATCTTTGACTGCTTGAGTAGAGCTTATCTTGATAATATTATCAAAGTTCACATGACACAACCTCCTATGCCATAACCAGCTTACATCAACTTGCGCAATTAAACAAATTTCACTATAGCACTCAAGTGAAAAATATTACCTCTTGTCTTTGTACCTGAAGCAATCATATTTCTAGAACTTCCCTTTATTCTGCATTCACCATCCTTGAACTAAATATTGTAACCCCTATCTACCATCTGTCCAACACTCAACAAGTTATGCTTTAAACCTTCTACATAAAGAACATCATTAGTATTGTGCTTACCACAAAAAAAAATAGTGCCTCTACCACAAATCATACCAGAAGTGTTGTCTCCAAATATTGCAACACCACCATCATAGTTTTCCAAGCTTACAAACTTTCTTTTATCACCAATCATATGACATGAACATCCACTGTCAATTACCCACTCATCCTTGTCTTCAATTTTTGTTGCAAGAGCTTTCTCAACATTCACATTACTAGTAGATTCAATGGACACCCAACCATTTTCTTTGATAGCAATGAATACCCATTAATCTTCATTTCTAGTTTCTTTATCATATTCATCATCAATAACACCTTCTTCAGCATAATAGCATTTATTTTGAAATCTAGTCTTATCAGGTTTATACTTAGAGACTCTTTCAAGACACCTTGATGCAAAATGACCTATTTTATTGCAAGAAAAACATTTGATAGGTAACTTTCCTTTGTACTTACCATGACCTCTGGCTTCTCTTTTCACAATCAATGCTCCCAATTCTTTTAATTCTTTTTCTTCATCTTCAATTTGTTTCATCTCATCTTCATACTTGAATGTCTTTTTGGAACTCTCTCCCAGATAATATCTTTGCTTGTTTTTCCTGGATATAGTATCCATAAATTCATATTTTGTCTTAGGAGTAGAGTCACCAAATTCACTTAACTCAAAGGTAGCAAGTTTTCCAATCAGCATGTCTCTTGTCACATTTGTCACTGTCATGAGTTCATCAATAGCATGAGCTTTTTCTTTGTAGGAAGGAGGCACAGATCTAAGTATCTTAGCCATAATTTCTTCTTCATCCAAGATTCCACCAACACATCTAATGCTCATCACTAGTTCATTTACCTTTTGAGAGAAATAAAGGATGTTCTCATCTTCACTCATCTTCATGTCCTCCCACTTGCCTTTTAGACTCTGTAGTTTAGCACTTTTCACTAGTGGATCTCCTTCATACAATGTTTCCAACTTTTTCTAGATCTCATGTGCAGTCTTCAGACCTAACACATTTGACATCTCTGAATCTGTCAAAGAACTCAACAATGTTTCAATAGCCTTGGTATTTGTTTCATCTTCTTTGACTTCATCAACAATAGATGGACCATTCTGAAGGATAGTATATGCATTCTTTTTAATATTCTAGAAAGGTTCACCAATGCACTTCAAATGACATTCCATTCTGACCTTCCACATAGATTAGTTTGCTCCATCAAATCTAGGACTCTCCTTGTATGATGCCATCTCAGATCACCTCAAGTTGTTAAGCTTTTCCTTTAGAGGAACTTGCTCTCATACCAATTGTTGGAAAAACAAGAATAGACAACTGAGAGGGGGGGGTGAATCAGTTGTTACCAAAATCAAACTTATTCAACATTAAGCAACCTTTAATCTCATATATGAGAATTAACAGTGCAAGCATAAATCAATAACACATTAGAGACACATGAACACCAATATTTTATACGTGGAAACCCTGTTAGGGGAAAAACCACGATGGATGTTAGTCCACAAGAATATACCTTGTTAAAAGTATAATGAAGAGTAAATAGGGAATGCACATGCATTCAGGCACACTGCCTAGAGCTCATTGCTCAGAGGAAGGCCACTACCTTACGTACAATAATTAGATTAAATCCATCTGATGAGGTTGAACTAAGAAATTAGCTTCTACAAAAGCCTGATGATAGTTCTGGTTAAGCACAAAAAAACTTCTACACACTCTAGTCAAACTCTTCCACACTTTGTTCAATATATTTCACACTTTTCTTTTCTCTTGAATGATTTGATCTGTATTCGCACATGTACTTCACATACACACACTGAGCATACATCAAAATGAGGAAACAACCGCTCTTATATATCCGCTACATAGATTTACAACAACTACTATGTCGGCCATAAATAAAGAATAAATTACAACTGTCGGCCTCAATACATAAATAAATCTTAATGCACACCAACACAAGTCGGTCATAACATAGTGAGGACCCAAATAAACACCTTTGAACATGCCAAACAATAAATTATTAATCCATAGATATCCGCAACATGCTATCACCATCATGTCGGCCAAGAACATGAAAAACTTGAACACACAAGGAAAAATCTTCAATCACGAGAACTCTGATTAATGTGGATGTACTAAACTGATAGAGCACAATCTAGAAACATTACTTATATCTCATAAACATACACAACAACCAAATTTACTAGAATTGCAATCTCATCTTCTAGAAATACTTGCTATAGTAACTAAATAACCGTAGGAACACAGATCTTATAAACTTTCTCAATTCTTGATGCGTACCATTGAAACTTTCAGACAACATACTAGGTAGGCTCAACAACAAACCATTTAATACCCGCCTTCTAATTATCAACATACAAAAAAATTCACCACTTGGATCTTCACAGCATCACAGACTGCCTACAATATATTTATTACAATTTTCTCAATATCCTTGACATATACAACCTTAAGTATCACCAATGCTAATAGTGTTGACATCAATGACAACCACATATCACTAATACAACCACAACATCCAACATCCCCCTGATGGATCAGCTATGTAGAACTTTATGGTTTCATATGTCAAAAATTTGTTACTTCATACATTTCATGGGAAGTGCACAAAGGAGAAGAAGTTCAATTTTGGAATGACTCTTGGAATGGATACCCCCCTGAAGGACATCCAAGAACTACAATCAGCTATACTAGTTTTATTTCAGTTATGGGGGAGTAGGTTGATTGACTATGTTTTCTCAATAGATGAAGTAACTAGTAGAGTAAGTATGAGGGATTTTTCTTGAACATAGATAACATTGGCTCAACCTAACCTGATTCAAAGTATTTTAGTAGAGAGGTTAGTGTTTCTAACAAGTAAACCTAACCAAATCATATGGGAACCCTCCAAAGATGGATTTTATTTAGTTAAGAAGGGGTATAAGGCTCTTATTAACAAAGAAGTCCAAATGCAATCTCAAAAATCTTTCTCTTTTTTCTAGAACAACATGATATTACCAAAAGTAGGTAGCTTCGCATGGTTAGTGCTAAGAAAAAGGGTGTTGAAAAGTGATAGGATAACTAAATTAGGCTTTGCAAAGCCTTTCAAATGTGTTATATGTGGGGAAGCTCCCGAGGATGTTGAACACATTTTTTTACAATGTTCATATGCTCAACTCTGTTGGCAATTTATTTTACAAAAAATAATCTTTGTTTCCCTTTTTCCAAATACAATCTAGGATCTTTTTTCAGCTTGGCCAGTGTTATATAAATATTCTTTGTTTGCACGTATTTTGCATTTAATTCCAACTACAGTAGTTTGGCCTATATGGTGGGAGAGAAATAATCACATCTTTAGAAAGGTATCTTCATCAGTGCAAAATGTTCAAGGTATAATAGAAAAATTAGTCACCTAAGCAATGAATGCATATGTTCAAAATCATAAGAGGGTTGACTCTCTTTTCACATCATGGGATGATAGTATTCTAAAGAGTTGGAAAGACATAGTTTTACCCTTCAAAGGTAGTTTTCAACAAGTTCACAAGGCAAGGATTGATATGAGTTTGGTTAAATGGAAACCCCCATCTCTAGGCTACTTTAAACTTAATTTTGATGGAGCATCAAGAGGGAACCTGGGTGTTTCAGGTGCAGGGGTGTGTATTCAAGATTCTTGTGGAGAATTAAAGACAACAAAATCAATTGCTCTACCTTTTGGCATGAATAATGTGGCAAAATCATTAGCATTCCTGCATGGTTTAAAGCTTGCAAGGCATCTAGGTATAACTTCAATTCATGTGGAAGGTGATTCGTTAATGATTATAAATGCATGTAAGAAAATATTGTGTCACAATTGGCATTTGCAATATATTCTAGAAAATATTTGGTCATTGTTAGAAAATTTTCATTATTTCCATATTTCACATACATATCATGAAGAGAATAGGTTAGCAGATAACCTTGCAAATATGGGATGTCAAAAGAAAGAAGTGACTATTTAGAATGTTAGTATGGTTGACACATTTCCAATTTTAGCCAAGATTGTAGAAAAAGAATGTATGCAACAATTTTTGGTGGAGGAAAATATAGTTTTGGAAAAAGTGCAATCATTTCAAGCAGTGTCAATGGCACAAGAGGAGAAAATAAGGCAGAATTATGTTTTAGTCATCCAAATAAAGAAGTGGAACAGGGTGAGATAGCTAGGGATAATGACAAGTTGGTAGTACAGAGCTTCATGAGTAATGGTACAATACCTTTGAAGGTTTCATCAAACTTCAATGTGAACCAAGTGAAGGAAGGTTAAGGTAGAAGAGACTCCCGTTTACCAACAAGTCTAAAGGAAAATTGTGCTTCCCATTTCAAAGCTTTGGAGATCGCACCTCAAGCTTACCATTCATCATTTACCAGAAACAAAGGAGTTAGTAAAATTTCTCTAAGTCTGACCAGGTTTCAGACTTTGGTCTAATTTCTTACATGTTGTAAAGAATATTATACTTTGGGCTTTGTGGTTGTGGATTGTGATGATTAAGTAGTGTAAAGGGTATGAGGGATCCCCAATCCTTGACCCCTAAAAAAGGTCAACGATAAGAATGTGTCACGAGTCAGTGATGAAAATGTTGGCATTCAAAAAAGTGAAGAAAGGATAAGGTTGAAGAGACTCCCATTCTTATTATTCATTGTTTACCAAAAACAAAGGAATTTGGACCTCAGGCTTAATGTTCATTGTTTACCAAAAAAAAAAGGAGTTAGTCAAATTTCACTAAGTTAGATCGAGTTTCAGACTTTGGTCTGATTGCTTACTTGTTGCAATGAAGATCAGACTTCAAGATTTGTGGTTGTAGCTTGTGATGATTATGCGGTGTAAAGGGTATGAGGGATCCTTGATGCCTATCCCTAGAAAAATACTTAGCATATGCATTGAAAAAGACTTAGAAGATTTGAAGGGTCTCGACCTTCAGACTTCAGGTGAATTGCTTACCTTTGTATTCAAAGGAAGGGGTATGGAGGATGTCCGAGGCCCGAAGAGGTTTTGTGCATCTTGAGTCAAAGTTAAGGCTTCAAGCGATCAGTATAGGATCTAGACTAAATTGCAGATTGAATGCTTAACTTTTACAATGATTCTTCCAAGTTAATTAAATCAAAATTAACTCAAGGAAATAACAAAATGAAGGAATTAAAAAACTAAGAGAAGGTGAGAGAGAAGAAGAGAAATGCAAACAGCGTTTGATTACGGAGTTCGTCACAAACGTGACTACGTCTCTGGGTCTGCTCCAATAGAGTGACCGATCCGATTAATCTCCAAATCAATTACAATTGCACCAAAACCATTCTTCAAGCACTTCGGCAGCGTAACGATGCTCTAACGTGCAAGAATGACTCAAAGAATCTCCACAAGACCTCTCTTTCGTCACCTCAACTTCAAGACTTCATCACCTGAAAAAAAAAAACTTAATAGCCACTCTCACCTCACACTCCCCTTTAAATACAAAAATTTCACCCAATTTGGCCCTTAACCAAAAGATTTTACAATATTCCCCTTATCTCCATTTTTACATATAAATCCCTATTAAACAACCTAATCTCCCATATAATCTTTAATAATATTTTAGCCCTTATATTCTTGAATCGGGCTTTACAAATTTGGGAGATTATTTTTCAATAAAAGGTTGTTTGTTTTTAAATAAAAAAAGCATTCGGTTTTAAACAAATTAACAAAACCGACCGAAGCCTATCAAATTCCAAACCCATCGCATGGCTTGTTGGTGGGCCTGCCTTTTGGAGACACGGTTGTTCCGGGTTCAACTCCCGACGGTTGCAATTTTAAAAACATACTCCAAAATTAATGTAAAAAAACAAAACCCGATGCCAAATATAGTAAACTCAGGCTGTCGGGCTTAGTGGTGGAGCTCGGGCGTAGTAGCATGAAGGTCGGGGGTTCAAAACCTCCCAACAAATCTTTTAACAAATTCAACAACTTAACCATCCACGTGGCAGAGCATGATTCGCTGACGGTGCTGACTAAGCTGCTGATGTGGCTGCCACCGGGTGCTGACGTGGCCACTGACTATGCTGATGACGTGGCGTACGGACTGCCACGTGTCAGCCTCTGATTGGATCCATACATTACTGACGTGGATGCCACATGGAAAATTCTGATTCATCCACTTCACCGTCCGTACAGTACGGAATGCTGACGTCAACATCCGTACGGTCCTCCTCAAAAGTCAACTGCAAACTTTGATCACTGATAAGTTGAGCATACGATGTCAGATTTCAACGAAACGAACATTGCCGGAATCATCTCAACGAGCTCTTCACAATGACGCAAACTTTGACAACTTTTGACAATGTCATTTTTTTCACTTCTTAGACGCCCTCTAATCTCTGATCCCAGTTTGACCCAAGGTTTGACTGGTCATAGCCTAGCAACGACTCTTTTCACTTCATTGGTCAGGTTGGAATCAAGACGCCGAGATCTTCTAATGGTGCTGATTCGAGAGAATGGAGACACTTCAATTTCACCGAAAATATCCACCGATCATCAACACTTAGAACTTTTTCATGCATCATGAGTCAGAGGTATGGCTTGTGTCTTACTAAATGGTGCTAAGTGTATGGAGTATGAAGTAACCACACACCCTGACCCCTAAAAAGGCATCGGTGTTCATGGGTCGAGATGGATGTTTGCACCTTACCAAAAGACATGTTTGTCAATTTGGCATGGAGAACAAGGGATCCTTGATCCCTGACATTCGATAGGAAAGATAGAATTTTCTCACCATCCCACCGAATCAAGGCTTTGATTTTGTTTGACCCTACAAGCTTGAGGGATTTCAACACGTGGCTTGGATGAACAGGTTGAAGACTTATGACATATGAGGATGAATAAGGAGATGACATGTGGCATATGTTCATTTTCAGAATTTGGTAATTAGGCCCTCTTGGGGACTTTGGTAATTACTTTCTATTATTATTACTATAATATATAAGCTATTAGCCTTTTGCCAAAAAAAAATTATAGATAAAATATAGATTATATTCTTTAAATTGTTTTCTTAAATATATATTTTTTAAACATATTTTTTAATGTTTTTATTAATTGATTTAAATGTCATTATAAGATGAGGATTTTTAACACTCAATAAAATCAAAAGAGTATTACAACTATTACTTAGAATAAAGAGTTAAAATTGAAGGACAATTTTTTTTAATTAATATTTTTTTAAGGATTTTTACTTAACAAAGTTCACTCTCAAAGTATTTATTAGTTGATTTAAATGTCATTATAAATGTAATGGTCTAAAACTTTTAATATTTTATAAACCAAAAGAGTATTACAATTATTGATTTAAATGAAAGATTAAAACTAAAGAGAAAGTTGTTTAAATATATTTTTTCTCTATAAATTATTTTAACATTTTTCATTAAACATTTTTTAAATAAAGTTCACTCACAAAATTTATTAACTAAGTTAAAATTTATTATAAATGTTTATAGCACTTGAATTTTTAATAGTCTCAACTAAAAAGTGTTCCAATTATCATTCAAAAAAAGAGCTTAAAATTAAGGACAAAGTTCTTTCATGACGATTTTGAGTTTTTCATTGAATATTTATTAAATAAAATTCATTGTGAAGGTCTCTATTAAGTGATTTAAATGTAATTAGTGTTTGAAACAATTAAATTTTTAATAGTGTGTAAAACCAAAAAGTATTGTTATTATAGTTCAAAATAAGAACTTAAATTAAGAACAAAATTATTCCATTGTATTTTTTTCTTGGAGATTCTCTTAAATATTTTTAATTGAACATTTCTTAAATAAAGTTCATTTTATAGGTCCATGTGAACCAATTTATATGTCATTCTAAGTATAAAGGATTTTTTTAATAGTCTATAAAATGAAAAGAATATTACATATCAATCAAAACAAGAGTTTAGAAATTAAGGAAAAAATTGTTTTATTATACTTTTTTCTTGGAATTTTTCATTGAACATTTCTTAAACAAAGTCCACTTTAAAGGTCTATATTAGTTAATTTAAATGTCATTATAAGTACAAAACTTGAATTTTAATAGTTTATAGATCGAAAAAGAGTATTTCAACTATTTTTTTTATTTTATTTTTTACAAAAGTGGCAAGCCACTATATATATATTTATTATATGTAATAAAGTATACATTTAACTGGCTCAAAGGGCATACCGGCAGGAAAGAGCCAGTGAGAAAACCTCCGGTTTTTGCCCAAAAATGCAGTGTTTCTGATTACAAAATGCTGACTTTTTAAAGTCATACAGTCATATCAAAGTCTATCTGCCTAAAAAGTGTAAACCTATCCACTGAAAATACAACTTATTGGCTGCTTACTCACAAGCATGTACATAATCTACAAAATTTAAAACATTTCCCTTTACTCCTCCATCTACATGAAGTTGAGCATATTGTCCCCTTGATTTTCAATTCCTGCTTCTTCCATCAACAAACGAGAGCCTTCCTGAGCTTGAATATTCACCTGTCCTAAATTTCTTTGCAATGAAGAAGCTGCATGTTGACAATTATGATAAAGAAGAAAAGATATATAATAAAACTTCTCCCTGAATCTATCAGCCATATCCCTTCCCAGTTGGTTAGAATATTTTGATAAAGCCTTATTCAAATGATAGGGGTCAGAAAACTCTATGGATAATTTTAAAGCATCAAAAGAATTAACCGCTACCTTATTATGAGGAAGATAATGAGGGAAGATACCACCAATATAACCTTCTCCACGCGAGAAGATATATTTTTGTGCACTACAAAGAACTACTTCATTTTTCAAAAAAATGGCATTAACCATTGTGTCGGCAATGGCTTTAATTATTTCCAAACACTGAATAATATCCATGATATTAGAAAGAAAGATGGAAAGAACATTTGATGGAAATATCAACCTTCGTGACTTTGGCTAAAGAATCTCAAACCCAATTATGCATTTGAAACATTTATAATCACATGGGCAACGAAACTTGAAGATAGATTGGAGATGTTGAATATCAAGCTTACCAGAAGCCGGAGTTTCCCAACTTTGAACTAGCAACCACATTCGAAAATTTTGAGGATGATACTCCATTTCAACTTGCCTTACTTTGCTTAATAGCTAAAATAGACAAAATAAATATTAAAAGAACTCTTCTTATTTTTTGATGTAGAAAATAAGACAATGTTGCCTATTTATAAACTTTCGGCTCCCATGATTTTGAAGCTTACCTCTTTATCATGACACATCCCTTACCAACTTCTGATGAAATAGTACCATGATATCCTTTACACAAATGTCGAATGCTATATAAGAATATCAAATATTATTGATGGCAACCGAGCTGATTTGGACCAACAAAAACATCCCATCGGGTATGGGAGAACACCATATTTGCCATGCAATGAGATCGACATTGTACTTGTATTCATGACCTTGCCAACCTTTATGTTGTCATAATTTTATTTACCCGTAGCTAGCCAATTTAGACAAGGCACGGTATATACCTCATGTCAGACCTCCCCTATAATCATTCTTATAACAGATCAAACAAACTTGCGATCTCAATATCAACCACATTTTGCACATTCTCCTTTATACATAAGAACGAAAGTATTGCAATTAATCAACATGTATTCCTATGTTAAGACTCCCTCCAGAGGACCAAAAAGATTAATAAATCTTGTTGACATGTCAACCATAAATATGATAGCTAAAAGATAAACTTTAAGACCTATCATATCCATAATTGGCAAGTACAGCAAAATGACTTAATCAATTTTTATCCACTTTGATCAATAGAAATTTCCTCTTTGGAAATTAATTTTTGCAATTCAAAGTCACATTTCCCAATTTGAACAATATGAAACATTTCTTTTTCAAGTTGATTGCAGCCCAGGTTGGCTAAATAATCCGCCACCCTATTTCCTTCTCTATAAGTATGCAATAAGTTATAATGCAATAAATTTTCCATAAGGTTTTGAATTTTCTTTACTATATAAGATAACTTCCAATTATGAGAGGATCCTTCCCTACAGGAATTAATCAGAATAAGAGAATCCCCTTCTATCTCTAACTTTGGTAATTTGAAATCTAATGCCATTTTCAGGCCAAATAGTAGAGCCCGTGTTTCAGCCTCATTATTTGTACCCACCATTAACTTGATAAATTTGGCACAAAGGACTATACCATTAGTATCTCTTATTACAATACCTGCCCCTAAAATTCCGGGGTTACCTTTTGAAGCTCTGTCAAAGTTTAATTTCAAATAACCCAAAGGGGGAGGTGACCATATAATCTTAGATCTATCAACTTTGCTTGATACATGGTGAAGACTACCTTTAAAGGGCAGAGACAGTAGAGGCCAATTTGAGAGAACTTTGGAATTCCAATCCATGAAAGAAGATCCTATGTGTTTTATTTTTGAAACATAGGCATTTACAATTTTTGAAATATAAATTTCCAAAGAAGACAGAATATGCTCAACTTTCTATTTTTCTTTCCTAAAGATGATTTTATTTCTTGCCCACTAGATAGACCATAAAACTGATGTGGGAATCACTTCCCATATACACGCAAAAAAATAAGACTTGTATAATTTTGGCCAACTAGTAAATAAATCCCATATAGTATTAGGAAGAGGAAATTGAATCTTTAGCTTTGATAAAACGAAGTGGCAACAACTTTGTGCAATTGAACAGGAGAGAAACAGATGATTGACATCCTTTAGCTTTGATTCACGAAGGACACAATTAAAAGGAATTGAGATGTTCAACCTTGATAGTTTATCACTTGTTAGGATTTTGTTCTGGATTGCTAGCTAGGCAAAGCAACCAGCTTTGGGAAGAATTTTTGAATTCCAACAAAAACTATACGCTCTGAGAGATTGGGAATTTGAACTAGATTTTGAAATGGAGAGGTACCCCTCTTTGACCGAATAGCAACCTGAGAGAGATTTTGACCAGATTAATCTATTTGCACCTGATGAAACATAAACTATTGTATCATTCATTAAGGAGGAAATGATACCCTTATGATTATGATCAATTGGCTCTGAAGAAAAATCCTTCCAATTGACTTTGCCAGTTAAAGATTCCACATTATCAAAATATTGATATACATATGATCCAAATTTTTGTGACAAGAAATTTATTGAGGAGCCCAAATTGTAACTATTTAATTTCTTATACCCATTCCATGAATCATTCCAAAAATGTGCATGTTTACCATCATTAATTTCCCAAGATAAATGAGGGAGAATTAACTTTATGCATGACAGGAGGAAATTCCACATTGCCGAACCTGATGGGGGATCAACGACAATAAAAATTCTTGATGGAGATTGATTATCCAAATATTTATTTTGCATAATTTTACACCATTTCAGGGAAGGATTTGAAAATAGCCTCCAAGTCATTTTAGCTCCTAAGGCTAAATTTCTATTACCAAGATTATGGAGACCTGCCCCTCCATTTAACTTATCCATGCACATAGCCTCTAAAGAAATTAATGGTATCTTTTTTTTAGTGTCCACATTCCCTAACCATAGGAATTTTCTAATTAATTTATGTATTTGAAGCAATATAGACTTGGGTACTTTCAAAACTAACATAAAATAGTTTGGAATGGAAGAAAGCACAGACTTAACCAAAAGAATTTTTCCTACTAATGATAACCATCTTCCTTTCCAAGACAACAATTTGGATTGAATAGACTGAATAAATTTTTTCCAATGCAAGACCCTATTCTGACCTGAAAAGAAAGGAATGCCTAGATATTTGCTTGGAAAATGATCTTGATTGAAGCCAAAAAGTTTGACTATAGATTTAGCAGTTGAATCTTAAGTGTTAAACAAATAAATCTTTGATTTATCTTCATTTACCTTTTGGCCGAAAACCTTTGTATAATTATCCAAAAGGATTTTTATGTTTTTTGCTTCTGCCATGTTAGCTTTGCCAAAGAGAAGAGTATCATCAGCAAATAAAGAATGAGTTACTGATAAATTTGTATTTGGAAAGATGACCCCTTTAATATTCCCTAGAATATTTGCAAATTTAAAAGACCTACTCAAAGCCTCTGCCAAGATGATAAATAAGAAAGGTGATAAAGGATCACCTTGGTAGACACCTTGTGATGAATTGAAAAAACCTACAGATGAGCCATTAAGTAACACTGAAAATCTTGCACCAGATATGCAAGCCATTACCCATTTACACCATTTAGAGGAAAAGTTAAACTTCAAAATCACTTGATTTAGGAAACACCAATCAACTCTATCATATGCTTTTTGCATATCTAATTTAATTATCATGGCTGACAATTTATTAGAAGCTATGGTATGTAAAGTTTCATGCGCCACTATTTCCCCTTCAAGGGTTTCTCTACTAGGCACAAAGCCATCTTGCTCCTTAGAGATAATTGAAGAAATGAGAGGATGAAGGCGGAGATAAATCACTTTTGTGAAGATCTTGTATATTGTATTACAAAGTGAGATAAGCCTAAAATCTGAAAATGACTTTGGGTTCAAAATTTTTGGAATGATTGCAATATTAGTAACATTAAATTTTCTTAGCATTCCACCAGACTTCCTTGACTCTTCCATAGCACTTAATATATCAAACCCAATAAACTCCCAACATTTTTGAAAAAAAATGGCAGTGAAACCATCTGGCCCTGGAGCCTTGTCTGGAGCCATTGAGAAAACAACCTCTTTAATCTCTTGGAGAGAAAAAGGAGCAAGCAACCTCAAATTGCCATCCGACGAAATGAGAGAAGGTATATTTTGTAGAAGTTCATCCCTTTCAACAAATAAATTTACATTTGAGTTATCAGGCTTTGATAATAGATTGGAAAATAAATTGACAGCTTCTACCTGAATATCTTTCTCAGTAACAAGATTAGCACCTGTTACACTATCTTGGATTGTGAAAATTGAAGATTTTGATTTTTTGGCTTGAGCATAACTGTGAAAAAAATTTGTATTTTTATCACCATCTTTCAACCACAATTCCCTAGATTTTTTCCTCCAATATTCTTCTTCCCGAGCAAGTAATTCTTTCCACTCAAAGTGTAAAGATTTTTGTTCTTCAAAAGAACTATTATCCATCCCATTTAAAATAATCTTCTCATTTACTTCAACTAATTTTTTGTACACCAATTTTTTTTGAGAAAACACATTTTTGAAGATTAATTGGTTCCAAGATATAAGATTCCTCTTTACATGATCCAATTTATTACTTAATTGAAACATTTTAGACCCATAAACAAAAGGGGCAGATTGCCACCATTTTTTTATACAACTGATTAGTTCTGGATGTCTAAGCCACATAGATTCAAATTTGAAAGATGAATGACCCAAAGATTTGGCGTTGCTACCAGACATAACCAGAGATATGGAAAAATGATCAAAGGCTACCAAGGGTAAAATTTTAGAAGAAAAGGAAAACTGTGATCCTATCCAATTTGAGGTAATTAAATACCTATTTAATCTCTTTGCAATTTACAAGAAATTTTTCCTTTTATTTGTCCACGTAAACAAGCCATTTGTGGGAATTATATCCCTTAATGCATTATCATCAATAAATGTTGCAAAATCAGAAATTACAACTTTGGGAGGACTTATTCCACCTTTCTTTTCCATATCATTAGCAATTGCATTCAAATCACCCGCAAGAACACATTTGTCTTGACCTATCAAATCCAACTTTGATTGTAGTAACTCCCAAAGAATTTTTTTATCAGAAGAATTGGTTGGACCATAAACATTTAGAAGCCAAAAGGAAAGCTCAAAATGAGAAACAAACATAAGCTGCCAATTATGATGAAATGAGATATTTGAAATACTAACCGTCTTAGTATTCTAGAAGCAAATTAAACCACCTGAGGCACCCTGAGAGAGTGAATGTGATGCTCCCCATGCATACCATTTATTTTTAATAGATTGAAAAGATTCTTTAAAGGTCTTCGTCTCTTGAAGAATTATAATGTCAGCCCCTGAAACATCCAATTGATGTTTCACTTGGGACTGTTTGTCAGAGGCATTTAAACCTCTGACATTCCACGATATAAGTTTCATTGTAACTTGGGAGAGCAACAAGCTCTCCTTGGCCTCTTTTTTTTTACACAGTTAACTAAGCTAGAATCTAAAGTCAATTGAATTCCCTTTGAAATCTCTTCTTGAAGCTTCACAGCTAAAGACTTCCTTCCTCTCTTTGCAGGAGATTTTGAAATGACAGAAGGAGCAAAGCTGGATTGAGAAATAGAACAACCATCCTCACTAAGAGATTCATCATTAAAAACCTCTGAAGCAATATCATCAATAAATTGCTCACCAACAAAATTCAAAAATTGGTTAACAAAATTTACCAAGTCTTGCTCTGATGGCACTTCATAAAAAATAAGTTTATGATTTACTAAAGATGAAGATACTTGAGATTTATCCACATCAATTTGACCAACATTACACTGATAAAAAAATGGAAAGCTTTCTATCACAATTACTTGACACACCCAATGTTAGCATCAAAGCACATTGATGAGCTTGGAGAGGACAATTAAATCTTAAATCCGAATTGAGAACATTTAATGAGTACAAGAAGATCTTAATTGGGGAGTGTAGTGAAAAACCCCCAAGAAACGAACCCTTGATAAAAACACAATTTGATACGAGAGGTTGATTTGCAACATCAAGAGGAGGAGAATTAAATACAACAATCTTTGAAGAATCAGTAGGTGAAATCTGCTTAGACTTTGAACAAAATGAATAAAACCAAGAGAGACAGAGATAAAAAATGTTCCTATAGAGCTCAAAGTCTGAATTCCAAGAATTATTGATAGGGATTAAATCAGCAAAAGAAGCTTCTGAGACTGGTTGAATAACTGAATTTGACTGTGACCTAGGGAAACCAACAAGGTTAGAACAACATTTCTTGAAGGGATGAAGATGGAAATGACATGAACAACAAAAAACCTTAGGATCTTCCACTACAACAGCTTGAACCCAAGAGCCATAAACTATTTTAATTAAGACACTAGAAGGCATTTTCTTGTGAACATCCAATAAAACTAAAAACCGAATTGGCAACGATGGATTTGAGAAAAAACCCAAATCTTGATTCATAAAGATTCCCAGCTTATTACCAAGAATTTCAATAATGCCCTGTTATCTATACTCTAGGGGAAGACCCTATAGTTGAATCCAAAAGGGAATGAAATGAGGCTTGACCCGATTAGGGTTAAAATTCGAGGTCCAAAGAGTAGTAAAAAGACCATTGCCTTCCATCATCCAATTCTTTTTCCGAAGAACAACATTTCTTGAATCTTTCTAAAAAAAAATAACCACAAAAAATCCTTCACCTTTATCTAAATAAAAAACTTGGTCGGAACCAACCCAAGATTTTAAGTTATCAAGCAGAGGTTGAAATTTCCAGAACTTACCAAATAGTGCAACATCCTTTAGATCTGAAATTTGCAGATCAAGCATTTCCTGATGTAATGTGACCTCAATCTGAGAGGGACATTGCTTTAAAGACTTTCCCTTCCACTTTCAAGACTTATCAGAGATAACAGAAGCCTGATGCCTAACCAAGCTATGAAGAGGAGGTTGTACCAAAGGATGGAAAGCACAACCAGACATAGCTAGAGGGAGTGATAAAATGCTTAGCAATCCATTTCAAAAACCCTTTAAGTGGAGGAAGAACGATATTGTTAGGAAAAGTGAGCGGATTCGAAGCGGAGGAGATAAAGTCTTGCACAGGGATGGAGTTTGGGTATGTAAGAGAGGCAGGAGAAGAATGAGAAGTGAGGGAGGAAGAGCAAGAACGAGCAGCCACAACATCAACCCATGAGCATGTAGAAAGAGCAGGAGAGGAAGATCTATAGATATCAAATGGAGGTTGAGGATCCCTCACAAAAGACTGCTTCCTACAAGAAGGAGAGCTCCACTTCCCATAACTAACATCCGGCACTCACTGACCATTTTTGTATACAAAACTAGGTTTACCTTTAGCAATAAAACTAGAGGACTTAATTGAGCCATCAAAACTAAGCTGAGAGGAACCAATAGGCAGAGGCGGCCAAGAAAACTCTTTTGAAACCCTAGATCGTGGCTCAACAAAACTAGCACCATTCTCGCGAGGAAGAAACCTGTCATTTCTCGAATGAGAAACCCTAGGGTTTTCAAAGACTTCAGAAAGAGGACCTCAAGAATCCCAAGTAGGACCAGAAGTGATAGATCGTGGTGGGTGGAAAAATCGAGAATGGCCAGAAGGGCCCCCGAGAACAGTAGGTTTTGAAAAATGTGCAGCATCCTGAAACTCCCTCCTCAACTTGTGGTCCCGATTAAAAGCCATTTTTCTTGTTCTTATTGATCGAGTATTTCAACTATTACTCAAAACAAGAATTTATAATTAAGATAAAACTTCTTTTACTATAATTTTTTTAATGAGCATTTCTTAAATAAAGTCCACTCTCAAAGTTTCTACTAGTTGATATAAATGTCATTGTAATTGTAAAGGACTTAAAATTTTAATAGTTTATCAAACCACAAATTATTGTAATTACTACTCAAAATAATATGTTAAAATTAAGGATAGAATTGTTTCATGATTTTTCTTGAAAATTATTTTAGGATTTTTTCATTAAATGTTTTCTACATAAAATCGACTCATAAGGTCTCTATTAGTTGACTTAAAAAATTTCATTGCAAGCATAAGGGACTAAAAATTCTTTTAAGAAATTTTCTTAGATCTTCTTATTATTATTTTATCAAATAATTTTTATTCTATTAGTTGATTTATGTGTTATTGTAAATGCAAGGGGTAAACAAGCATGCCCTATGAATTTACACATTAGTTTTAGACAACTTTGGGTACTATTGTAAATAGATATTTGTAGTATTTAATGCAACGAATTTTCACACAAACTAACCTCAATCATGAACCCCTTAGCTCACATATCATTATCCACCACCTTAGTTGACAATGATCGAATTCCTTAGCTCTCCTGCGAGCCTAAAATAAGCCACATATTTCCTAGGATGTGTCCACATTAATAATCAATAATTTTTCTAATTAAAATATATGAAAAATAACCCACCTACTACATAATTTTAACTAATTTTTCAAAGGTCATTAAGGTTATTCTAAGTCATAATCCAAAGATATGATTACTTAGTTTTGTTCCTTTTCTTATTATTAGATAATATTAAAAAGTTCTCATTCATCCTTAATGTTTAAATGAATACTATGATCACTATAGAAGAGTATCATATGTTAAACCAAAAGGATTTGAACCATTGTTATTTTATCACAACTAAAATTACATTATTTATACGAATATTTATATCTTAAATGTTATCATATGATTTCAATAGGAGTAAATATATGACATGTAACAAGAAACACATGATAATTTACATATTGAATATTATCAATGTATCTATATTGCAGCAATGAATACATATTAAGTAATCCAAGCAATAAATGTAATAAAACTCTAAATGTAACCAAGACCTTCAATTCACATGCAAAACCATTTCTAAAATAGTTTTATAACATACATGTCATCACAAAAATATATATTCTTAAACTTGATTCAAATTTTACCCAAGTATACAAGTACATGTATCAAATTTCAAATATTCTTACTAAATCACTATTTACCAACTTTACCAATTTATAATTATTGATGAATATGCTAATTTATGAGGATAGATAATATCACATGTGTTATTTTCTACCAACCATAGAGACAACACAACTCCCTCATGCACCACCTAAATAAGATGGGACTACAACCTTCACAAATTGGTCATGTAAAAGAACAACATAAAAAAAAACTAAGAAAACTAGTATAATTAACTCAAACAAACCAACAAACATGTCATCAAAACATAATACCCATGGGCTAAGTCAATTTTAATAATAATACATAATTAATACCATCTCCAAAAATATGGATATATACCTCTAAATAGGACCACTTCCTAAAATGTACTAAGTCTACATAAAAGTACAACACTTTATATTCCACATAGATAAAATAATGGTATAAAATCTTCATCTATATGGAGATTTCAATAAGTATGTTGGCACTATATAAGAGATTTTGTATCGCCACACATGTAATTTGTATAATTTGTAGATCCATATATTAATTATATACCATATAAATAAACCTAAAATCACTTTAATGTGTCTAGATAAGCTATCAATGAACAAAATATCATAGAGGAAATGGTATTCATGGGAAGAATATACCTAAGTGTATTAGAGAAAAATATGATAGAAATACATTATGAAGAGGTAATAAGAGGCCATATAAGGAAGGGGAAAGATGGAGATAAGAGCATGAATCAAATGTATGAGAATGATAAAATTGTATGAAAAATATGATGGACATATGTGAGGATAAGGAATATTATAAGTGAGAGTAAAGCATGGGGCATGTGCAAGAAGTTGAGTCCACGAAATGTTCAAAAAGTGGAAGTGTGTTTTCTCATTTTTAGAATTTGTCATAGTTGGACTAAATTTGAAGCACTTACACGTTGAACCTTAAAAAGGTTCAATAATATAAAATTTATTATTTTAAGTCTAGTTTTCAAAAATGTAATTTATTCTAATACCAAGATGATACAAAATAAATTTTAATAGACATGTATAAAAATCACTTTTTAAAAGTCATTTTTTAGGACCATACCATGCACACGTACATACACCATAATTTGACCTAAATAAAATTATTTTTCTAATTACTTTTGGGGAAATATGTGTAATAAATTGAAGATTGATGAGGATATTGTTTTATATTTTTTCTAAATAATTTTGTTATTGGTCTTAATTGTTTTTGAAAACCCTTGTGTATGAACACCATAATTTGACCTAAAATAATAATTTTTATTTTTTTTTCATTATGTAAATAATTTTTTGTAGATTGATACCATATTTTTTTTTACAAAAAAATTAACAAATCAAAAGTTATTAAAAAAATGCAAAAACCCGACATTTCAAGTTTATGGACCAATTTCCTTAGAAATTAATTAAAAATTTAGAAAAAGACTCCAACCATAAAAATAATTACATATTTGAAAACTAAACATCATGATATATAATGAGTTTTAATTTCATAAAACATTTCTAGAAAAAAAACTCATCAACTATATTGCCAAAGTCAATTATTTCTCTTGGCATTGCCTTAGTCTTGTACTTGTAGGTCCAAGGCTAAGGGTTGGGTTACCAAGCTTTTCTTGAACCTAAAACCAAACCAAAAATCACTTTGAAATTTCAAATTTTAAGAATGAGTACCCATTTCAAAACAAGTACCATTCCTAATTTTCCTATTTGGAAAATAGAATGGGTACTCATTTTATGAGGAATGAATTATAAGACATGTATTAATTATTGAGGTATATTAATATAATATATTAGGTATATTGTTTTATATATGTGTTTATATAAAAAAAATTAATTTAGTTTATACTTATTTCTTCTCTAAGTTCTCCTTTTTTCTTGCATCACATTCAAGAATACTAAATAAAATAAAATACTAAACCATAGACTTTGGTATAGGGTTTTTCTATCAACATTTGGTTTTTTTGTGGGGCCTCAATTGTTGTTGCATAATGAGAGAGATCATACCAAATATTTAGTGCTAAAAATTTGAAAAGTGAAAATTTTAATTGTTTTTTTAATTAAACATGGTAAAAATGTTTATTATGAAGAGATGTGGCGGTGCACATGAATTTCTAGCCTTTAGGGAATAATGCACTAATGTGATGACATAGAGAAGGGAGGATATCCAAAAATACACAACTATTGAGAAAAAATAATTTTAATGCTTGGGGAAGGCATAAATGAATAATGAATTTAAAATGAGCAAGGTAGATGATATAATCAAAATAGAGAATAGAATTGGAGGAAAAAATAAAAAATAGAGAATGAATGTGGTAGTTAGAAGAAACGATGGGAGAAAACAAATTGGTAGAATCACTAAGCCCATGGTACAAGGATCCATAGAAAATTAATTAAGTGTTAGAGCATGAGAGATAATGAGGATATCCTAGAGGACAAAGTCGATTAAGAAAGGGAAGGCAATACTAGCATGTTTAGGATGAAGTGAAGTAGAAGGTAGAGAAAAGGAAAGGTCCCTAGAATTGATGAATTAGAAGAGATCCAACATGTTATATAGTGAAGATATAAATTTAGGAGATTGTTTCTATGAATAAGGTTATTACCCTAAATAGTTCCACCATTGGGTCCTTTTCAAACCTTATCACTTAAGTTTACTTAGGGCACTTTTAGGGAATTTTCACTTTATGTTCCATATCATAATATTAGGACACTTGTCATAATATTATGTTGTACTATGTCTCACATTGGTCTATATAACCAAGGGTATCTCATACATTGTATATACATTCTATTTGTATTATTTGATAGGAATATATAATTGATTTTTTCATATTGATCTTCTTAGTACTTTGTGCTTTCTATTAGGCCTTTAGATCTTGGGTGGCTATCTCCATGGTTAAAACTTAAATTGTATCAAAGATTTTTTTGTGCCTTTGTTTAGTATTTTAGGATATAATCAATGCAAATATTATATTTTCTTGAAACATTAAGTATGCTCTTCTCTTGCATCCTTGGATGATCCAAAGAATTAGAAAACTGTGATATAAATACTAGATTTTGGGGGTTTCTATTGTAGCTTTGTATTGGAGTTGTATTTGGAAGATTGGTAGAATAAAGTAAGCTTTCCATTGCATCCAAAGTGTTGAGGAAAGTTAGATTTTTCTTTCGTAACATCCTAGTTTGACATTGGATGTCATATTTGTAAGGGTTTGAAGTTAGGATTTGATGGCCAGATCTAGAAGGTAACCATACTTTTGGAGCATTTTGGGTCAAATATGACTCCACCATCACAACTGGAAAGACCAAGAACTTAAATATTGGTTGCTAGAGAAATTTTCCTTTTGAGATATTTTTTCTTCTAGGTTCTATGACTTTCTCCTGCAATATAGTATGATACAAATTTATTAAAAAATATTTTTTCGAATGAATAAAAAGGTGCCCTATAATAGTGTATTGTAGTGCTTTAAAAGTGTGGTCCCACCCCCTTAGGGTTACAACCTCTATAGGTCACAAACCCTTCTAAGGAGCCACAAGCCTTTCCTTTGTGTTGCAACCCCTTAAGAGGGAACATTTGATCTTCGATAATTAAAAAAAAGAATATGTAACTAAAATTAATGAATTAAGAGCACAATGTAATGAATGTGGTATCAACAACAAAGATGCAAATTTAGTCTTCAATTTATTAGGAAATATTCCTTCAAAATATGTAGCATTTATTTCTAGTTTCTAAACTTATTGGTTGAGTATAGGAAAGGCCTATACTATGCCATCATTTGATTCATTCATGAAGATATTAATTATTGAATATGCAGAGTTAATTTCCATGGGTATTCTCAAGCCATCAAAGTCACAAGGTTTGGTGGTAGTTCATCCAAATAATGAGAAAGGTTCCACTAATAAATAGAATAAATCAAATTTAAAGCCATGAAAATATAGAGAACAAACCATCTTCTCCTTCACAAGGATACTCTTCATCCTTTTCTAAGAAAGTAAGTTCATAGAAGGAGAGACATAATTGTTCATACTACAAGAAATTCGATCACAAAGAGCATTATTGTGATGCTAAGAAATTGATGAATTTAAAAATATAATTAAGAATAGTCACATAAATTTTCCATGTTCCTACACATAAGAAGCATCCCCTTCCACTTATTTAAATCAAGGAAAGGGAAAGGGTATGCACTTATTATAGTGGTATAATCTTCACAAGAATGGATACTTGACATAGGTGTTACATATTATATATGGAAACTGATTGAGAATAGTTCAATTCATTGGAGCCTTGTATGGTACCACACATTCTTACATATGATGATACTTAGGTGGAAGTTGTAGGTAAAGTTTCAATTGACATGGATTATGGATCATTTGAGAATGTTCCTTGTGTTCCTGATTTGTGTGCCAAATTTATTTTAGTATACCAAATCACTCATCTTGGGAATGGTGGGAAAGTTGAGTTTCATCTTAATTTAGAGGTGATCAAAGATCTTGAGGATGGTTCCTTAGCTATATTGGGGAAGGTTGACCATGAGTCTCAACTATATGCATTCTCCAATTTTGTTCCATGACCTCCTTCTATAACATTACTCACCCATTCAAACCTGGTAAGTAAGCTATGTAATGAGTGGTTTGACCATCTTAACTATAATTACCTTCAATAGCTTAGTTCATAGGATATGGTCATAGGGATCCCTTGTGTTAATTTTTTAGATGGTGGGTTTTCAAATTATACTATGGGAAAGCATCCATAAGAGAATTTTAATAAAGGGAAGTCTTGGAGACCTTCAATTGGTTCACAATTATCTAGAAAATCCTTTCCAATCTAATATTTTATCAAGGCCTACTATATACTCAGCTTCATTAATGGCCATTTTAGATATACTTGATTCTACTTTCTTCGCCAAAATAATGAAGTATTTGAAATGTTTTAAGATTTCAAGTCTCATGTTGAGAAGAAATTTATAAAGTATGTTAAGATTCTTTGCACTAAAAATGGCCAAGAATATGTAAATGATCATCTTGAGAAATTCTACACTCTTGAAGGGATTGATCTTCAATATTTGATTGCATACACAACATACTAGAATGGTGTTGCTAAAAGGAAGAAAAAGACCTTGAAGGATATGGCTAGTTGTATGATTCATGCTCATTATCTTGTTCCAAAATATTGGGCTATAGTTGAGTGATCCCACAATACTGGTTTACAATTTTCGGCCAAATTGGACATTGAACTGATTTTTTTTCACTAAATCTTCACTTTCGGGCACCTATAGCTACTAAACCATCATGAATTTAAATATGATGCAAACTAGTGATTTGTGACATTTTTCCTATAGATTCTAAATATATATTTTTTAAAAAAATTGGAATTAGATTGCATTTCTTTTTCCATCTCCTTCTAAAACTAGTTTTTAATAGTAAACACCATTTTTAAAGAGTGATCACTGTATACAACATAACTCCTTTTCTATGAAAGATAAAATCCTTTTTTTTTCATTTAGCTTTATAACTAAGATATATAGCATGTTCATTTGGTTTCATAGTGTTTTGTTGAATTTTTATTTCTTAATTAAGTTTTGAAGTCAAACCAGTTACAATTTAGACATAGGCAGACCGTATACAACATAACTATTTTTGTATGTATCGAAATTCTTTTTTTTACTGGATCAAGGACATCAATACCTAGCATAAACATATTTTTTAGATTATTTTGACAATCTACTATTTTTCCACATGTGCAGAATAGAGAGCTTGATTTTCGGTGAAAAACCTATGTTTAATTAAATTAAAAAAATACATAATAAAACCAAAATATATTAATATTATATTTGATGGATAGCTCGTTCTAAGGACTACCATCATCTAGTTGGGTCTGTGAAGTTTCCTCCATTTTCATCCTCAACCTAAGCTTTGAAAGGAAAAAAATTGCACAATTTTGGTAGAAGAGGGTGAGAAGGGAAAAAAAGGTGGGTTCAAGTGAACCCCCCCTTCAAGCAAAGGGGGGTTCGCTCGAACCCCCCTTTTTTAATTTTCCTTTTCTTTCATTTAAGAAAACATGTGGAAAATGGGTCACATCAACAAAAGGGGTTCACTCAAAGGGAGGGTTCGAGCAAACCCCTTTTTGGGTTCATGTGAATGTTTTTACAATTTTCCTTAAAAAAATTGCAAACCAATATTGTAAGTTTACCCAGCCATCAATTATGATACACAAATTTATAATAGAGCTCCCTATAAATTATTGAAAGGTATGACTCCTTTTGAAGCTTGGTATGAAAGGAAACTATCTGTGTAGGTTTTTTGAGTTTTTAGCCCCTCTTCTTGGGAGCATATTCCTTCAAAGAAATTAAAGGTTTTAAAACCTATAATTAGGCCTTACATATTTGTTGGATATCCAAATGGTTTAAAATGGTATCAAATCTTGGAAGAAAATATGCATGAATTTTTTTTGAGAGTGTTTACTTCAAGGAAAGATCTCCTAACTTGGCCTCTCATCCTCATCATCCTTCCTCCATAATGGAATTAGATGATAGTGAATTAGATAATTATACCTCACCTCAAACTTGTAGGTTTACACCTTTGTAGGGTTCACATTTTAAGGATAAGGAACTATATCCTTCTTCATTCTTCATTGCTTAAATGGGCTTGACAGACTCTATAGTCAACAAGCATATTTTTTAGGAATCCTTCAAACACTTGTAGGACTCAGTCTTAGCATCAAAATATTCCACATGCCCATATTTTATTTTATTTTGATCCAAAATAATATGAGGCATTAGGAATTGTTGAGTGGGATTCAATAATGGAGGAAGAGTAAATTTCCTTGATGTGGAATCACACATGGGACCTTGTCCCTCTTCTTAAGGGAAGAAAAATGGTTCAATGTAAATGGATCTATCAAACCAAATATGCAATATATGGAATTATGGACAAGTTTAAAGCATGGTTTGTGGCTAAATCTTATCACAATTTCCTAGTATTTATTATATAGAGACCATTACCCCCAGAAACCCATTCACTTGAATCTTTCTATTACTATAGCTCATGGTTGGGTTATGCATAATATGGATGTGAAGAGTGCATTTCTTAATGGGGATATTCAAGATGATATTTACATGGAGAAGCCACAAGGATTTGTTTAGGATTCTATTTTGGTTTGAAAGTTGAAGAAGTCTCTCTATGGCCACAAATATGCCCCTCAATCTTGGTACACCAAGATTGACTCCTTTCTTCTCTCAATTAGATTCTCTATATTCCACTCACGTCAAAATGTCTAAATTTCATAGAAGTATAAATATCAACTTCTTGTTCTTAATGTTGATGACTTGATTATTACGAGGAATTCATCAAGATTGAGATCAAGATCACTCAATCCTCTTTTAGGATCACTACTTTTTAAAGATTCATATCACTCAATCCTCTTCTAGGATGACTCTTTCTCAACCAAAGTATGCTCTTGATCTACTAGCTTAGTTACAAATGAAAAATTATAAGCCTACATTGAATCCCTTTTTTCTAGATTAAATCTTGAGGTGAATTGTTCTACTCCTCTCATTGATGCCTCTTTATATCATCAACTTGTTGAGATCCTCTTCTCTTTGACTCATAATTTCCTTGAAATTTATTTTGCAATCGGCATGGTTTACCGATCTTTGTAGGAGCCACATAAGTTTCCAAACACATTTTTCATTACATATAAGGGAATCATTAACATGAGATTCACTATGCAATAGGTACACGACTATGCTTAATTGGATATACAAATTTTAATTGAGTTGGAAATCTAGATGATCATAAGTCCACATGTGGCTATATTTTCATCTTGGTTTAGGTCACATTTATTGGTAGAGTAATAAGTATCATTTTGTTTCTATTTATTCAATTGAGGTTAAGTATCAAGGGATTGTTAATGCCACTATTGAGGCTATTTAGATTTAGAATACTCTAACTAAGTTTGGATGCATTGTTCCTCAACTATCTATAATATTTTATGACAACCAAAGTGTCATCCAAATCTCAAAGATCTTGGTTCAACATTAGAAAACCAAACACATTGATATCCATATGCATGCATTAAATAATGAAGTTGACTTAAGAAAATTTCATTGATTTAAGATATTGTCCTAAAAAAGTGTAAGTTGTAGATATATTCACCAAACCTTTATTGACAGTAAATATCATCATTTGTGACCTCTCTTGGGGGTGCAATAAATTTATTTTGGGGTCACTTGACCTTCTCTCTTAATTATTTATTTTGGGGGACATCGATCTCACATAAGGCTTTGTCCTTCTCATCTTTTACAGAGAATTTTCATGTATTTTCTCTCTTTTGTGAAGTTTTTTTGATTGGGCTTTCTCCTTTTCTTCATTTGTGAGATTCATTTGTGCATGGGTACCTTATTAGGGCTTGTAGTTGGGACCTATTGGATGTTGCATTTGAGTTGCTGATATGTGGTTGGCATTGTGTCAAAAATATTAGCATTAATGTCTTTAAGACTGGATATGTTGAGGATATTGAGAAAATTGTAATAAAATATGTTACAGGTTATCTGTGAAGCGGTGAAGATCAGTATGGTAGAAATTTAAATATGTTGATAGTGATATTTTGCATATTAAAGGGTTTGTTTTTAAGGATTTCTAGTTTCTACTTGGAAATTTTTAGAGGTGTGTATGAATATTTGAGCAAGTTATAATTTTTTGTGTTTTGACAACTATTCTATTACTGCGAATGGTGTTCATGGAAGAAGATAATGTGTATCTGATAATGAGAGTTGTTGCATATGTTACCATGGTGTTCATGGATGTTTCTAGATCATGCCCTATCTATGTTACACATCTGCATTGATCACTGTGCTTGTGATCCAATATTTTCTCTTGCATGTTCATGACCGACAAGGTGTTTGAAGCGTGTTGTGGATCTTTCAGGAAGAATATTTGAAGGTGTTTTATGTTCGAGAAATTTTTTTTGGGTCTCTACTATGTTGTGGTTGACCTTGGTTAATGCGCATTGATAATCTTTATTGTTTTGAGTTGACAGTTTGCATTCATTCTATTATTTTGTTGAAGCCGACATGAAGCAATGTAATTTCTTGTTGTGGATATATATGATTGTTTCTTCATTTGGTATGTATGTGATGTACGAATTGTGTGAGTGCTATGTGTGAAAAAGGTTCAGATCATTCGAAGGCAGAGTAGAGTGTGAAGAAGAGTGAAAGAAAGTGAAGAAGTTCTTATGTGCTTAACTGGAACTGTACTCAAGCACTAGCAAATGCTACTTTCTCAATTCAAATTCTTCAGATGGATTTAATCTGAATGTTTTTTGTAAGACAGTGAGTCTTTCTTTGAGCAACGAGCTCTAGGCAGTGTGCCTGAATGCATGTGTATTCCTCATATATTCTTCTTATACTTTTAACAAGGTATAACTTGTGGATTAACCTCCACCATGGTTTTTCCCCTAACAAGGTTTCCACTCAAAAATCTTGGTGTTATGTGTGTTTATGATGTGTTGTTGATTCATGCTTTCACTGTTATTAATTAGATCTAAGAATAAAGGTTAATAAGTTTAATAAGTTTGAAATTATTTGACAACTGATTCACCCCCTCTCAGTTGTCTTCCCTTGTGTTTCCAACAATTAGTATCAGAGTAGGTTCCTTGGAAGAAGTTTAACAACTTGATGTGATCCAGGATGGTGACATACAAGAAGGATAGTCTGAGAATTGATGGAACAAATTATTCTCTATGGAAGACTCAAATGGAGTGTCATTTGAGTTGCATTGGTGAATCCTACTGGAACATTACATGCAATAGGTATGTTATTCCTTAGAATGGTCCTACTACTACTGCCGAGATTAGGGATGCTAAATATAACATCAGGGCTAAGGAAGCATTGTTGAGTGCTTTGACTGATTCTAAGATGATGAATGTTATGGAGCTGAGGAATGCTTATGAGATCTGGAAAAAGTTGGAAACTTTATATGAAGGTGATGCTAATGTGAAGATGGCTAAGCTACAATGTTTGAAAGGAAAATATGAATTGTTGAAAATGGGTAATGATGAGAGTATTGCCACTTCCATGCACAGAGTGAATGAACTTGTGTGCGGTATCAGATGTGTTGGTGGATAGGTGGATGAATCAGAGATCATTGCTAAAGTGCTTAGATCCTTGCGTGATCCATACAAAATCAACACTGCAACCATTGAGGAGCTCTGAACTGTGACAAATATAACTAGAGATATGTTGGTTGGTAAAATTACTTCTTTTGAGTTGAGTGAATTCAGTGATACCCCTCCGAAGATAGAATCTACATTTAAAGCTACTACTTTCGGGAGAGACAAGCAGAGATATGATCCAGGTGAAAGTTCTTCTAGAAAGGTATTTAGATATGAGGAAGAAATAAAATAGATTGAAGAAGAAGAAAGAGAACTGAATGAGCTTGAAGCACTTATTATCAAAAGGGAAGCTAGAGGAGAAGGTAAGTATAAAGGAAAGTTTCCTATTAAATGTTTTTCTTGTAATAAGATAGGTCATTTTGCAACAGGGTGTCCAAAAAGAGTTCCTAAGCCAAGACCTTACAAGCCTAAATTTAAAAAGAAGTCTTACTATGTTGTTGATGAAGGTGTGATAGTTAATGTAGCACCCCTTTAATTTTCTCTTATGTTCAGACAATATTCTACTCTGATATGTGTATGTTTTCTGACAGTACCTTTACTTTGATATACCATGATACTATGTTGTTATTTCATCATTGACTTTGGAGCGATGATGGTTTTCATATTTAGATGTGATGATACACTATATGAATGTATATTGTTTATGACATGCTTTCTTATTAGCATAGTTGTTTATTTGAGTTGATATTGATATATGATCATCATTAGTTAATGGATGTTTTAGATTCATCAGTTTTGATGTGACACTATATTGGTGAAGGGAACAAGATTACATCACTTGCTTGCGAGTGCCCTATGATTCTCTCTTCACGGTGTGATTGATTATGATATATATATATGTTTGACATATGCTTTGACAGAAGGATTGTAGATACAAGACATCGACTCCACCTAGATTCATAGGTTTGAGTGTGTCCATTGCCCAATGGTTAGTTGATTAGGAGATAGTAACTGAGTTTCCTTGTCAAACCACAACCCTTGTCACAGTGTGTCGTCAGTCTTTGTTTTAGTATGCTTAGTTGTCATGTTGTCCCTTTTTTCCTTGTTGTTTATTTATGTTGCAAGTTATGTTTATGGGAGATTAATGCTTAAAATATTTTATGAGATTATTTAATTAATCTTGATTTTTGTGATAAAAGTTTTGCATTTAATTTAATTAATTAAATTTATTTGATTTTGTAAAGTGATTTAGTCTTTGTGATTAAATTTATTTTAAAAAGTAATTAAATTAATTAGATAAAATTTAAATTATAAAATACTATGTGATTTTGAATTATTAAAATGCATAAATATCTTGAAAATATCTAGAGGGATTATCTGTGAATTGGTTGATTGAGAAGATATTTGATTTTAGACATGTGTTGGGAAAATTTAAACACGGTTGTTGGGAAATTATTTCTCGGAGAGAATATTTTCTTTAATTGGAAGAGGAAAGAGGCTACTTCATGGAAGGAGAGAAGATATTTTTGGGGAGGTGGTTGAAAATTGAAAGGGGTTGTAAAAGTTTGTTGTTGAAAAATTTGGGGAAGAAGTTCTTGGGAAAATACTTTGGCTCTGGTTTTGTTTTGATCTTTCTGGAAAAGTGAATATTTGGAAGAAGCTTTGATTTTGTTAGAAAAATCTTTGGTAAATTAGAATCTCAAGGCGAAGCTCTACTTCAACTATCATTTCCTCAAGCGTTTGGAATCAAGTTCTTTAATTGTTTTATTTAGTTCCAATTTGGAAAGACTATTAGATTAAATTATTGTTATGGAAAAGATTGTTTGTGCAAGAAAAATATGTTATTTGTTTTGAAGATTTTAATATACTTTTTGATTTGAAAGATTGGCATGTCTAGAAATTTATGTAAAAGCTTGAGCTTTTGTAGAAATTGTTTTAATTTTTAATTTTTTTTGAAATTATAAAATTTTTAGGAAAGCTTTGAAAACCTCTATAGGAATTATTTTTAAACTAAAGAAATTCCCAGAAGAAAACAATAGAAGATTTGGAAATTGTCTTTAGGAATGGATTTAAAATCTTCCTGTCAAAATTTGAAGAAAATCTTGTGTGAATGGGAGAAGATCTTCCAGTAGAGTTTTTCATTTTCTTCCAAATAGTTTTGTTGGCTGGGGAAATATGAAAACCTCTATTGAAAGTTGAAACAATCTTCTGTATAAATTTTTGTAAAAAAATTTCGTATTTGGGAAAAGAAGGGTAATTGATTTTGATATAGTTATATATATATATATATATATATATATATATATATATA